>VBVQ01000576.1:0-53643 GCA_011636635.1 Tetramorium simillimum
ATCAAAATGTTACTTTATCGGATATAAATAGACAATTAAAAGTCATGGAGGAAAATTTCTTATATCGTTAAATATATGAATTGATTATTAATAAATTTAATTAATATTTTATATGTAACATTAATAATAATTATGTAATATAAATAATAATAATTCTTCGATTTATGATGACTGATCAAAAATAGTATTGATTATATTACAGTCTAAGATAATATTAGTCTAGATAATATTAATAATTGACACATTTTATTATTTTCTTATCATTTTTCTTATATTAGTATTAATTGCATTAATATAATATTTAAAAAAATAATTTTCTTTCTCTTAATCCCAGGTTGGAATAATGTAAACCTTATTTTAATAGAATATATAATTTTAACTGAAAAATATAGTATAGCCTTGATTTGAAAGTATAATAAAAAGTAGAAAGAAAATGTATATACAATATATATTAGAATTATAATTGTTGTAAATGCTCAGTTGAATAAAATTAAATAATATTATAGATAAAACATATAAAACAAATATTTTTAAGAACTTACCGAATAGCTTCAATCTCTTCGTCCTTTTCAGCAATGCGACGTTCCATATCGTGACGCATTTGACTCAATTCAGCTGACAATCTCTGAGAACGTTGCTCTTCAATTTTGCGGCCCTTAGATCGAATTTGTCTTTATTTAATATCTTAAGTTCCCTTTATATGGTATTATTTATGTTACCTTTCTTAATATTCTTAAAAAATTCCGATAAAAGATTTTGTTTTTTTGATTATTGTACCAAATAAACAGTTTAAGATATATTTGTGAGACAAATTATTAGAATGTATTTAAGTTTTCAATTAATATAAAAAACTAATCTTTTTAAGACCTTAAAAATCTAAATTTATCTAAAAAATTCTGATTACGAATATTGCTACTAATAATCTTACATCTTTTTAATTAAAATAATGTTCACGTTATACAAGTATGAGATTACTTACTGCTTCAGCTTCCTTGTAGGCGGCAGCCAATTCTTCGCGTTCGTTCTCCAATCGGCGAAGTTCCAGCTCCAGTTCATGAAGTCTGCGAGTCATGTCAGCCAACTGATTCTTTGCGTCGCTAAGATCATCTACATAAATATTATTAAAATTAATAAAACTTACAATTTAAGTATGTATTAAATAATTTTCTACTTTATGAAGAAAATATCTATATTCTCTTCAAGAGAAAGACGATTAAAGAATTATTTATTATATAGAAAAAAAGATTTCAATTCAGTTAAGAACATATCCGAAATGTAAAATAGCTTGCAGAATATAATAATTGATTAGAAAAATTTATGGCTTATAATTTTATTATATTTTTAGATTGCGTATTGTGAAAAAATGAATAAATAATGACAATCACCTGCAAGTTTCTTGTTCTCGCGGGCCAATTGGTCTTTCAATTCACGGGTCTTATCGAGCTCGGCATTTACGCGTTGTAGTTCTTGTTGCTTGTTGCGGAGATCGCGCTGGCTTTGTTCGTACATGGCAAGGGTTTCGTCCAAACGACTCTTCAATTCTATGTTGATCTTTTCAAGATGTTCAACACGCTTCTGAAGTTCACGAGCAGTTGCATTGGCCTGAAAGAGAGGAGTTAGGAGAATGTGAGAAATTTTTCTCTGTCTAAGAATGTGAAATATTCGTTTTCTCAAGAAAAGATATGCCAACGCAAAACTAGAACGCAAATCTTACCTTCTCTAAATCAATGATCAAAATTTCCACTTCGGATTGCAAGCGCGATTTCTGCTTCTCGAGATTGTTGATCTTCACAAGCAAAGTTTCAATTTGTTCTTCCTGTTCTTGGATGCGAGCGCCATATTTACGACGAATTTCTTCTACCTGTGTAAAATTGTGTTAAATATTAGTTAGTAATTTGTCATCTCAGATTTCAGTATGGATGAGACGTACGAAAATTAATAACACAGGTACGAAAGTAATTATTAAGTTACATACGAAACATAATTATGTTTTTTGTAATAACGTTTATTACCTCTTCGATACGAGCGTTAGCCTCGGTCTCGTATTTCGATCTCCACATCGATACTTCTCCATTAGCTTTAACCAATTGACGTTCGATATCCAAACGCGCCTCAGATTCTTCTTCCAGCTGGACGCGGACGGACTCCAATTCCACCTCGACCTATTAATTTATGTTAAATTAATTAGCTCATAATTATTTAATTTTATTTATTTCTTTAAATATATTTCTCTCAATAAAGTTCCTCTTTATTAATAAAATATAATTGTATTCTAAACCGATTTTGTTTCTTTTTTTTATTTGTTTTAAAGAAAGTTGTAGAAATCAATGAAATTATACCTGGTGCAAAGAAGCTTCGATCAACGAACGACGACGTTCTTCATCTTCAAGACGACGGCGGGCATCCTCGAGTTGACCCGCAATTTGCGTCCTCAGATAGGTAACATTCTCGATGTTCACCTAATTTTATTTAAATAATCAGTGCTCTGTAGTACATTGAAAAATATAATTCGCTCTAAACTATAAAATGTCTATTACCTTCAGATCTTGCACCTCTTTAACTAATTCAATATTCTCTTGCGACAGCCGAGTTTTGTGACTGGTGATATCGACAATCGTACGATTTAATTCTTCGATTTTAACGTTCAATTCAGATATGTGTATCTCGAGTTTCTCGACTGTTTTTATTGACATCATCTTTTCTTTAGTAACACTGTCAAGTTGAGCGAGGAGCTCATACACTTCCTGCTGGAATTTAGATTTTTCCTTGTCAGCTCTGAAATCATAAAACGGTTGCTAAAAGAATTTTATCTTCGGAATTTTATTTATTATTTTAAAAATACTATTTGTACGTAAAAAAGCAACTAAAGTATTAAATTTCAATACAATCAGTAATTAAATATTGACTGCATTTTTAATTTGTAACTATACATATTACTTAAAAATCTGCTTTTAATGAGATTTGTTAAATTTCATCAAAAATATGTAAACAATGACATGTAATATGCTGAAGAAAAAAAAGAGCGAAAATAAATCTATTTATATTAAATAAGCACGAATATTTACAAAATATTTTTTAGGCATTAAAATAATATTCTATCAATTCCATTAATAAAACAAATTTTAAAACATTTTTGGTATTTTCTCAATTTCTTAATTAAAAAATTCTGGAACATTTCAGTAATATTAGATATAAAGAAAAAATTTTAAAAGATTAAGTGTCTAAACTAATATATATTTCCAAATGAAGTATAATGCAACACCTTGTCGCGTGATCTCTACATGTAAAGCATGCAGAGAAAAGAATATTATGAGTAATTCCATTTTTTGGAGGCAGTATGAAAAAATTGGAGCAATACTGGATCTTCTATATAAGATAGAGGGTGTAAGATGTCAGTTAACCGATTCCGAAGATAGTGGGGGTTCTCTGGCTGGTCGCGTGTACTAATATGGCGCGCCAACGTTGGGGTTGTGGATTACCACGCGTCTCGCACGGTTAAAAATAGTCATAAGCTGTTCGAGCAAAAGCAAGACAGAGAGAGAACGAGAAACGCATGAGAGAAATAGAAGAAGACAGTGTTTTTGCATTAAAAACGAGAGAAAAGAGTAATGGAGTTACGAGTCTTATCATATTATTCTTCTTTCCAATTCCATAAATATAAATAAAAAATTTACGTAGTATTATACCGAAGATTTAATTAAAATAGTAAATTTTTGGAAAAAGTATCTTGAAATTAGGGGAAAATAAAAGTTACACTGATAGATAACATGAACAGAGTCAAATCATCGGAAAATATCATGCAAGATTATTGAGAGAACGAAGATGAGAGCCACTTATAAATTGATTCTTCTATTTTTACGATATTCAAAAATTTTGTCAATGTCATACTTGCGTGGGTTACGACTTATAATCGGCAGTGAAATCATGAGGAAAATGTAACTGAAAATTATATTTGACGTTACTTGCGTGGATGGATTTCTGAAACGAAGCAACAGCTGCGTTGATTACTTATTATTTTTAGCAACCATGTATCGGCTGTTTTGAATTAAATTTTGGAATATTAATGATTGACATAATAAGTAATATATTGTAAATAACGAAACTATGATATTATGATAAAATTTCAAGTATAAAATTATATGTTTGTTTATTATAACTTGCAAAGTTAATCGATTATAGATATAGTATACTTTAAAGTTTAAGATTATATTTAAATGTGTCATCTTTGAAAAGAATTTTGCTGAATGATGTTTATCAAAGTTTTTATGTATTTAAAATATTAATGAATAATTATGAAACGTATATAAATTTTAGGCTACTTTATACAATTTCTTTTGTATTCTACAACTAAAATTTACATTTGATATTTTGAAAATGTATTTATAAGTCTGGTGATTTCATTTTGATCCAGAATAGCATTTAGAATGTTGTTGAACTGTTGAATGAAGCTTTGTCTTTTAGACAGTTCATGTGATTGTTTCATTTTCTATCGAAAGCTACCAAAAAAGCAGAACTAAAAGCGGTCACGGACGTTCCATTGCGCGGCCAATTAGCGATCTAATTAATGCATGTTTCCAGGGCTGTCAACGTCCTTGTACGAACGACAGAATCGGCGCCTCGAAGAAGCGACTATGTTTAGAAGAGCCGGGATACTGAATCTTCGTGTATTTCAGTTGCGAGTCGTTTTCTGGCTTGGACTGTGGCCAGTGCGACTTGTATAATTCGCGCAAATTTTCTTACCTACAGTCACTCTCGTTTGTGACGAACCGCGTTATAATTACGCACGTGACATCGTGATTCATTATACTTCCTCCCTATTAGCGTCTTGTCTTCTTCACGAGACGCTTCCTTATGAAACCGGTATTCGCTGAATTTCCGGCCAATACTTAGCTGTTTATTGACGCTCCCTGAACGCGCTTGTGCGCTCCCGTTTTAACAGAAGATTAACAAACATTTACATTGCGGCTGCTTTGCAATCGCGAATGTATATATGCTCGCGCACTTTCTAAAATGCACGGCGTTCTGGTTTCGGTCAGTGATTCTCTACCCGGAACATTAAATTTGGAAGCTTAAAATAGCTAATCGAATCTATAAATACTTAATAGTGAGACAAATAGTTATAGAAAAAAATACTATAAGGAGTGTCTTGAACAAATTATATACATCACCGTAGTGTTCAACTGATTGAAAGAATTTCATTAATTACGATCATGTGTCCCGTTACCTGGCACGTGCTTTCGAAAGCTGATCAATCTGATCCTGAAAATCGACAACGATCTCCTGATGCTTCTTGCGCAAGAGATGTGCGGTCTCCTCACTCTCAAGATGGACATCTTCGAGTAGTTTACGCAGCTTGGCCAGTTCCATGTCCCTCTTCTTGTTGATCTCAAACTAAGTGAAAGAGTCATTAATTGTATGTAATTTACATTTAGGGATTTATTGTTTTCTTTTGTAATTGCATTTGACCCAAACCAAAAAATTATCTTCGTAAAATTCAAATACTCACTTGAGATTCGGCGCCACCCTCGGCCTCTTCGAGACGTTCGGATAATTGGATGACTTGCACGCTTAAATCAGCGCGCTCACGTTCGATCTGGAAAAATCATATTAAAAAAGAGTAAGTAATTTTCACATTTATGACGACATTATCAATTATCAAATTTATAAGTTTCATGTAAAATCTAGTCTGAAGATTGATTTTTAAAATAAATTTATAAAAGTTTCATATAAATTAAGGATAAAAATAGTAGAATTACTTCATAATACTCGATATTATTTTACTTGTTACTTCTTTTATATGCATACATATATTAGAGATGAAATGAAGAAAACAAATAATATGATATTTTTATTTTGAAGTGCATTCATTTTTATTTTAAAAACATTTTCATCTCAAACGTTCTCTTGTGTAAGTCAGCGTAATTACATGTGAAATTAAATCCTTAAAAATGAGTCTCGATAACAAATGCAATCAAGTTGCGGTTATTGTTTTGATCAAAGGAATCGCATGATGGCGTTCGCCACAATATCTTGAGTGGTAGCTTGACGTCAGGTTACTTCATCGTGAATAGGACAATCTATTTTCGAACGCGGCGCGTCTATATTGGGACTCTTATTCATATTACGAACGAAGCATTTCACGTGAAAAAAGACGATCGCAATATTCCTTTTACGATCAACTGAAATTGTGGATTACGATTTTAATTTGATTTATTAGATATTACATTTCAGTTATTATTTTAATCAACATTATTTTAAATATATAATAGAGAATAAATGCATTTAAAAGTAGCTGTTATCAGCAATTACAAACGCAATGCATACAAATTTACTAACTTAATGTAAAAAATAAACATGTATAAATTAAACTTTTGTTTTTTAAATTTTATTATAGTTATATAACACACTCATAATTTAATGATGTTACATATGTTAAATTGTCATGTATTTATGCATTAAAAATTAAATGAACTATTTGGTTTCCAGTATTCAAGAGACTTGCAATTCTTAAATGTAATATGATGCATTCCATATAAACGAAGATATGTAAGGTGTTCTGAAAGCGTACACCGTGCGCCGTAACCGTCATATCAATTTTCGAGCTTTATAGCTTCAAAACGCGCGCACGAGGAAAATTTTTGGCAGTCGTTCAAGTCACGGCGTCCGTTACACACCAATCCGATTTCTACGGAATTTTAATAGATAATAACAAAATAATAATGTAATCTGAAAAATTCTAATGAAATATAATTTTTTACTTGAAAGCTGTTATGCCGTTTTCAATTTCTGTTGTATAAATCATCTCATTAGACGTCTATAAAATTTCACAAAATTGTACGTAAAAACGAATTCTTAAATTAGAAACATTTTCAGTAGATAAATTAGTTTTAGTTTGTGATATATAGAATAAAATGTTTTTTTCGTTTGTGTAGGTGGAATTAAATTATTTTGAAACATTATGTTCTTTCATAATGTTTGTACGAATTTTTTCAATACTAGTTTGAAACATTTATGAATTATATAAATTTTTGAAGAGATTATGCGATAATGTTTTCCTCGTTTATGAAAGTAGGCAAGCAGTGTTGAATACAGCGCAGGAATGCGGGAACGATCCCGAAGAGCTTCGCGTTCCTAAAAATAGATGCAACTCAAGAGCTGGACATTTCGACCTACTGCTCCCCACTCTGCAATGAATTACCGCCCTTAGTTGCGTTCTACGTCCATTTTTTAGTGATAGTTAACGGATATTATCGATTATCGAGACTCTAATTCTGACAACATAATAGTCTTCGATCACGAAAATTTTTGCTTACATCGCGAATTATGGATTGCAAAAAAATTAGCAAAATATAGCATAGAAATTTTACAAAAACGGAATTTTTTAATCATTTTTATTAATTCCTTCGTCAGATAAGTCATATTCATACTTAAATTGCCAAATTGATCCTTTTTTTAACTATTTTGCTATTAATATTACGTTTTAATGTTATTATGATGTATATAGTTAAGAATAGTTAGCTGATATGTTAAGCATCTGTGCTAATTAATTAATTAATTAATCTCATACTAACTAGATAATAATTAATGAAATTATTACATATTTAATAAAACAGTTATACTAAATACTTTAATATCCGATAGTATTTCATAGAATGTATATAAAATAACTAATTAGTCGATTTAATAATTTATTTGTTTCTATATATAGCAAAGTTTTATTAAATATAATCCTGACGTTACGAAAAATTCGAGATCAAATATCACAGCAGACGCCATCGATGTCCGCCATTGTATTCGATGTATTAAGAAGCTTCAAGACTGATTTTCAGATACTGTAAAACATGAAGACATTCATGAAACTCACCCTCTGACGCAGCTCTCTCTCAGACTCCAGGTCATCCTGTAGCAGGCGGATTTTGTCCTGAAAAGAGAGGCAATAAGGATTAGACGGGTATCACGGCGCCCGTTATAGAGGGTCGACGCTTTACGTAATCGTCCGACGAAAATATCCAAGAGCGGAGGCTCGGTATTTCGGAAAGACGGACGACCTCCGTAGAATAGATTCGTCCTCGGTAGAAGGAGAGAACGACGTCGCGGTGTCTGCTTAGCGCGTCTTCGAGTCGCTCGGCAGATTATTTCAAGAGAGGCGCGCAATGACGTTAGATTACGTCGAGAAAAGCGGCCAGGCTACCATTTGCAGGGGACGAAGAAAATGAAAAGAAAATGACTTGGTCTTACTTGGATATGCAGAGGCGACAATGCGCTCTCTTTACATTCGAGACGGGGTACGCCATAGAAAGGCAAATCCTCCGAAGGATCCGAAGGAGGATCGGTCAAAGTGCCTCGTGGACTTAGCGTGGCATTGGCAGACGGTATCTCGAAGCGGTATCGATCCGGCGCCTTGGCACGATCGTCATTTCAGACCGATATTTCACCGACTATTTTCGTGCGCGAGCAATCCGATAGCTACAGAACGTCGTACACTTTATTTCCTCGTCGGATTGGCACTAACATCCCTTATGGTCACTGAACTTTCGCGATTCACTACCTTCGCGATTGGTTCACTACTCCGCGTTGTTCATGTGCGAATCCATCGCGTATCACTGATGGTTAACGTTTCAATGACGCACGGAAACCTCTGTTGAAGCTTCATCTTCATTAGGACCTAGCGATTAATAGGTGCGACCGTGCGTTTCCTCGGGGAGTACTGGAGAACGTCGGTCGATGCTTCCTTTTTTGTTCGTCGCCATCACGTAATCGCTGCGGTATTAATTGAGCGGCCTGGCAAATCTTGTCGATTTATTTGAATTTCTGACTTTAATACAATCCGTATTTAAAAAAAAAGTAATTAGCCTCCGGTTATTAAACAAATTTTTATTGTAAAATGATTTCAACGAGATTTATGAATTTCTAATTCTCAGATAACAAAATTTTCATTGAAATTGAGTATTAATATGTTGAAAAATGTAGTTTATTATATTAAAATTTTTTCTGATATCTAATTGTTCATCAAGTTTATATCCATCTTCTTAAAATTATATTTCTGATAAAACAATAATTATTTCGGTAATTAATTAATTAACTCTTGAAGACATTAAGCTGTAGATTCATAATTAGAGGATAGCAAATGAAAGAAACGATCAAAGTAGTATTTCTTTCTTATCATCGACGTCGTTCTCTCTTCTATCGAAAGACATTTCAGAGGCACTTTTCCGCAGGACCTACCTCGAGTCTGGTGAGAGCGCTCAGGTCGGCGCTGTATTCGATGCTAACATCGGCGGTACCCGCACCGCCAGCAGAGCGGTACGTGTACTTAGAGGTTTTAGCGACCGCTGAAGACATCTTCCTCGCTTCGTCCTCTATTTGTTTTCAATAATGCTCTGGTTTCTCCTCGTACTTTGCGGGATTCGAGTCCTCGGTTTGGACACCCTCCGCGTATAACGATCCTCCTATCCGCCACTGGCTAAGTCAAACCGCCTCGATCTCAGTCGTTGGTGAGTTCACCTCCACTTTCTTCCACGATCTTCTTCTTCTTCTTCTTCTTCTTCTTCTTCTTCTTCCTCCTCCTCGGGGTTTCGGAGCCGACCAGCGCCCTACTCGTAGTGCGCGACCCGTCGTCGTTCGTATGGCGCGCCGGCCGTTCCATGGCATCGTCAAAATGACGGCCGACGCAAGCGCATTGATGTTGGATCCCCACCAGGAACGGCCAACACGTTCGTCACCGTCGTCGTTCTTGTCGTCTTCATCATCGCCGAGGAGAATCACTAAACCACGCTAGACGCCCACGTTGTCCGAGGGTAGTTGCCAAATCGACTTCGGCTCGGTCGACTGCGGCACCTTCGAAGGTGTCGAGTCGCAGAGAATGTCGCTCTCTCATCATTTTTATTATGTTACATGAGCTTCAAATGTACCAAGATTACGTTCTCCAATATTTTCTGAAATATTTTTTAAATATCGGTCATAATTGATTTTCTAAAATTGTATTGTATTAGATAAAGTTTTTTCTAGTATGTAGATATTTCAAAATATTTTATTAATCAAAGTGTATAATATTACATAATTAATTACATAGAAAGTTAAACATTTAAAATCAATATAAAGATAGTTAATTCGTAGGAAATATATCGACTTTAAAGTTTCGTACAGATTTAGACAAGACAGACGTGACAAAGATCTAAGTCACACGCCTCATTTGTTGCCCTTCTTCAAAAGAACACAGAGTATTTATCGTAATGTAATTGAGATCTGCATAACTTTAACATTAGAGATAGTTTTAAAAAGAATTATAAGGAAAACATTTATTTATTTGTTTCAAGCTTGCGATATAAAAATTGAAACTCTTATTTATAAATCATCTGTTTTTAAACTTAAGACTTATTTTTTATTTATCACATTCTTCTATTCAGAAATATCTTCAGAATACAATTATATATATATATATATATATATATATATTTTTTTTATTCTATAGGCACAATTATTTTTTATTTATGAAAAAACTCGATTACATTACTATAATCTTAAATCATTTTTCATCTCGATAAGTTGATGTTCGGTAGTCATTTGCCAAAGAGTTCGAACTCGTGCACATGCAGTCGCCCGATTTAATATAGTGCGCTTGAAAAGAGAGATATATCGAGTAGGATGCTCTTAGTTCAACCATCGATAAAACGAGCTGTCGACTCATTCAGCGATCTATTTACTCACAAGTAGTAGAGGAGTTGTACAGTAAAAGAAAAAAAAATTTTAAGGTTACATCTAACATAGTCACTGGCATATGTCACAATAACGTGTTGTTTTTAAATCAAAGATTCATTCGCGAGTAATGCTATATAATGCGTTATGACCAATATGGATATTTTGATACATTTGGTGATTGTAAATGAACGAAAGTTGGCAGTGAAATCTTCTGAATGGTATATCTTTAGCATGTACATATATCTTTACATTTAATTTAAGATAAGTCTACGATAATATGTATTTAATTAATGTTAGTTAATACAATAAACAGTATTTATAATATTATTAAATAGCAACACAAAATAAATTTTATTTGCATTTTAAAGAAAAAACTAATTTCAAGTTATCTTTATATATTCTTTATTAATAAATAATTGTATTTTTACGTTAAATAATACAATATATGTAAGAGCATTTTATTGAAATATAAATCACATAAATAGTTATGCATATTCTTTCTATTTCAATTCGACATCTAATTGATTAGCTTTCATGAGTTTGTTAGAAGTTTCTACTAGTCTTGTTGCAAGCCTAAAATCATGCCAGACATTTTGGTATTTACAGACAACGTTGTTGACAATGTGACACCGAGAAATGCGAATGTCGTGCGCGGTGATACCACTTAGCGGTGATAGACTGGACAAAGTGATTGAAGTTTTCTAATATTCTTTATTGAAATGATTATTAGAATTACAATTAAAAATCTCTTTCTCTCTTCCAAGATTATATTTCATGAATTAATTTTTTTGTGATGAGATTACGACGAACATTTTTCTTCTTATGTACTTCATTTATTATGTTTATATTTCCATTTATTACATATCTCAAATACCTTCATTGCAAAATAATTATATTAATTTTAAAATTTGATGATATTTTTCCCTAAAAAAGTTATCAAATCGGGAAGATTCTCTATACTGAATTTACGGAATTTTTATGCGAAAAAAATATTTTCTTTTTCTTAAATGTAGAGTATGTTTTATAGTATTTGTCTTACATTTATTTACGATTAAAACTAGTAGAATAAATACATCAAATTAAGGGAATATCTGTACAAATATCTGTACAAATATTTATTTTTATTTTTTACAGTTTATTTAATTCCAATTAATGGGAAAAAACTTGAGTTTAAAAAATATTTCAATCATTAATTTAAAAAAGAATTCTCTTTTTAATGTAAGCTTCTTACATATATTTCCTTTAAAATTTCTATCTATAAAAAATATAATTGATGTTTAATAACGCGAAAAGTGAAAACTACTTCATGCTGCTTCAACAAAGTTCCACGCTTCATCAAAGCTCCCATTCTCCGGTATCAGAATAAAATCGCACAGCCGTTCCGGGTGCTTCTTCTTTTTCCGTCGGATTGCCAGTTTTCATATAATTTCCTCCCACTTTGCCCCACTACTGGCGAGTGTCTATAAAAGGTCGCCGGGCGATGGTGGGCAAAGATGCGATGGTCGGCCTAGCCCGGAGCTCACCAGTAATTTGAGATTGGCCCCTTCTCTGCATGTCCCCTTCCTCACCCTTCGTCTCTCTTCTTGAGTACGTGGCTCGCTCTAGAGGAGAATTTCAGGTGTCAGCGAAGAGGTGGCACATCGTTGGACCAAACGCGAAAATAGCTCCCGCATCTCTACTTCTCTTCCCTACCTATCTCTTTCAAGCTAGTCGCACCCTCATTCTTTTCTCTTTAAATCTCTCAATCACTTCGCCAATATATATTTGAAGGCAATTCTTTTTTCTTGTAAAAGTATTTATTTATTGTGCTTTAATTTATTTATATTCATTCATTCACGTTCCATTTTTCACGCTCATTTATTGATTTTAAATTTAATACTCTTCTACTTCTACCATTTATTTCATCTGTTATTAATAATTTTTTCTTACTTTATAAACTGTTTAAATAGTAAGTTCAGTTATACATAACATACATAAAATCATATTAAAAATAAGCAAAAGATATTTTAAAAATATAAAGTTGTAACTTTGATTAGGATTTTTGGCATTTTTACTTATTCTATACATTTGCAGGGATATATATGTATATTTTTATTTATAACAATTTTAAAATTATATTTCAATTAGTTTTTAACAAATTTAAGTTGATAAATGATGTATATAAAAGTATTTACATATTACTTTTATTTACTGAATATTAACGCATATTAATCGTGACTATTATATGCAAAATGTGCAGAAGATATGCTTTTCAGTTTGATGTAATTTATTAATATCGTGTCCCTATTTCATATTATAATATCTTTGACTGTTTCTTGCAATTCCACACCTGTCGTACGCATTGCGTATATAATTATAGAGAACATCGGTTTAGGATTCAGGAAGAGGTCAACAGGTGGCTTTTTAAGTGGTCGTTAGGAACTTCTTACTAATGATGAAATTGCTAAATTTATTGTAAGACATGCAACTGGTATCTGGCCGAGAAAATCGAAATTGGATACGATTACATATCGTTATTACTTATAATTTGCGATTATGAAAGTAAGTTTGAATTACAAATATTATGTAGCAGTTACATAACATAGTTGTAATAGTTACATTACATATAACATTTACATTTGTATTATGTAACTGTTACATTTGTGTTTGCTGGGTAATATTATTATTGAAATAACGTGCGAAAATTATTTAGGTAATCAGTCACTATTCATATAACAATGAAAATAGTTTCGCAACTATGAACCACCTACTCTTCTTTTAAAATTGATGAAAATCGAGCTGCGTAGTAATACATAATCTGCAATCTTCATCGCAATTTGCATATTACTATGCCGGATATAATATTCTCTCGGCATGAAAGGTAATATGATCTTTATGTAAAATTGTATGCAAATCTTACGCTTTTAAAAATTCCAATAATGCCTATGTATTTAATACAAAATATTCTTACTTGCATTAAATAGTAATTAGACATTATCTTTGTTATTGTACAGATTCTTTAACTTTTAGTATTAAAAATTAAGTATTAATTTATATATATTTATACATTTATTTATTAAAGTGCTCGTCTCGACGATGTTGAGTCACCGTCCAAAATTGCCACGAAAAACTCAGCCCAAAGTTTTTCGGCATTGCCGCAGAGATTCGGGATGACTAAGTCGCTCTATTCTTGTCTGAACAATACTCTTCTATATCCACTGAGAAAGTAGGGTAAGTGGTTATATGAAATATGAACTACTCATCAATCAGGTATTAATTTCACCATAATCTTCTACTTTTATTTTGATACATCTCAGTAATTACAACTTTCTTAATCTAATTTCTTCAATTATCTGTTGTTAAATCTAAAGCGTAAAACAAAATTTTTAAAATATTGGCACATTAATATCATTAAAATTATACTGGAGATAAAATATTTTCCTATATGTATGTACGCGCAAAGTACGCATGTAAGAGCAAAGGGTCGATTGATTTTTCTCGCGACTCTTACGTTGTATTGTTCATAATTAATTGCCAGTATCGAGCGTGTGATTGCGGCTAACTCATGGCACATGTACAAGGATTATGGAGAATCTATCAACGTCGTAAATGCGGATCTAGGTAACGAGTTTATGTCTTACATTCCTTTCAGTTTTATCCTGCAGCACGTCCCAATCACGTCGAGATGATACATGAGGATATTAACGTAATGTATAAAATGTACCAGATTCTTTAAGATAGTCTTTCAGATACGTTCCAATTAAATTTTAAAAGAATAAAAAGAAGCTGTTTTATTGAGTATAAAATGTTCATTTTTGCATTATGCAATGTTATAAACGATGTAATTAGTGATGGAATTAAGTATCTTAAGTAGGTTCTCGAATCTCTCTTTGTTGGCAAAGTTTCGAACTCTCTATAATTACTTTGAAAAATAGAAGCTATACTTTCAAGTAGACGCGAATCTAATGAAAGAGAGTACCTCTCGAAAAACTTCCAAGTGGACTCAAACCTGGATCAAATATGTACGAATCTTTTATGAGTATCTATCCAGCTTTTTTTTTTCTATATAAAAAGTTCTAAATATTATATGCTATATCAATAATTGTATGTTTAATTAACATCAAAAATTCTAATTTTTTTAAATATAAAATTGATTTAAGAATGCAAGTTATATCTATAGTTCTATAGCATTAAAGTGAAGCTTTGTAGAGCTTTCGAGAATATTCTTGTAGCGCCACCGAATTAGAAAGCTCTCAACTTCAACATCACGGTTTGCTTCAATCGATAACTTTGCTTTAGATAACATCTTTCTTCAAGTATAGTATTTATCATTTGATGCGATGCCTAGCAAGGTATCATTCTAAAGCTTTACGTTGGCTGGCAGCACAAAGTCTAGTTAGTTTCTGCAATTGAAAATTAATTGGATTTTATAAATAGTATTCAATATATAATCGCGATATGATAACAAAAGTCAATAAAAATATCGGCATAGTTATCAGAATAATGAAATTAAACTAATAGAATAGAAAATTAAACTAAAGTGTTAAATGTACTTCAAACTTAATGTTGACAAAATTAAGAAAAAAAATTTAATTAAAATTTAAAACTAAATATTGTTTCTTTAGATTTGTTAAATTTTTAATTTTTATGAATTCTAATTATTAATTATATAGTCGGACATACTCTATCGTTATTTTACATTTAAATAGAATTTGCTTTAATTAAGGAAAAATTTTTTTATTTAAGATTGTAAGAAGACAATGAAATTTCAACTTTCATAAAAATGTATCTTGCATTATAATATTATAATAATCTTGCATTTGTTATTTGATCATATATGATTTTATTAATGGAAGATAAAATAATATGAAAAAAGTAAGATTTAAGAAATGTTTATACAAGAAAACCATGGATTGAAAGCATTTCCCAAAGGAATTCTCGCAATTAATCTGTTCAAAAGTGGAATCTGTCAACATTCTAACGTCAACTCGGAAACTCGGTGAAACTTTTCGCTCTTCTCAGATCAAGCTAAGTCTCTCATCCTTGCCCTTCCACACGTTGCCTTGCAACGGTAACAATGTAAATCCTGTTTGGGGATACTCTCCGCTACCGATTTCTCAGAAGGAGTTTCCGCTTTTGTAAAGTTCTGTGGACTTCTCGCAAGAGACCACATCATCACGTGAAAGAGAATCCAGCCAGTGGAAACGATCTTGTGGCAATACTGTCCTCATTTCTTGAACAAAGACGACTATAGTTTGGCGAGTGGTTCATTCTGTCTTCGGTCGAACCACTTACTCTCAGAATATTGAGAGAATTCGATAGCTCTTCTAGATCTGATTAAAGTTATAAGTTTTGGGTTGGTCATGCCTCTCAAGTATGATCATGCCTCTGAAACACACTTGATTTGATAATACATTATTCCTGAAGATCTTTAAAAGCTCTTCTTGTCTTTCATTTTTCTCGAATGTTACGATATGAATAAATACAACTTGATAATTCATTATATGTGAAATTAAAATTGAAGAAAATATAAGATTTTTGTAAAGTGTAAAGTAAGTCTTTTTAATCTGTATATTTTTCAGTAAAATCAGTAATAATTACAATCTAAAGCAAGAAATGTTCTTCATCAATTAAGCCTAAATTTATTTAAATGTAAAATAATTAGATAGAATAATTAAAGTTTACAAAAATTAAAAATTTATTAAATCTGAGCAATTTTATAGTTAAAAATTTTTTTTTAATTTGTCAACAGTTTGAATTACATTTAATATTTCAGTTTACTTTCTTACCAGTATTTTTATACCGGTTTTTACACAGTATCTTCATCACCATGTCATCATATCGCGATTTCGTTTCCGTCTGAGCGGAAACGCACGTACTCGCACATACGAGATTTATCCTTATCCCCGGTCTTTTCCCTCGAAGCCGCGTCTTCCTCGCAGCCGGCAGCGAAGCAGAAGACGAAGAAGAGGCAGAAACGAAGAGAGAGCAAGACAGAGAAAGTACAAAGCTATTCTTAAAATAGGGCTCGAGTGAGCAGCGCGAGTGCGACAAGGAGCTGTGACTCCGCAGACTCGGGCAGAAGGGAAGTCGAGAAGAAGGAAGAAGAAGAAGAAGAGACGTAGAGAGCGCGGAGTAAGAAGAGAACGAGAAAGGGAGCAAGAGAAAGAGAGAAAGAGAACGAGAGGGACCGCGGCGTGCCTTGCGGGTCGCCGGCTCTTCAGGGTCCGAGCTTCGTTCGAAACGAAGCGCCTTCGCGGCGCTCGCCACTTTCCTCTCCTACGAGGACTGTCGCGGAGGACTGTTTCTCGAAACAATCAATCGGTTCTTTACTCGTGGCCTTGATTCACCGTGATCTTTCTTCCTCTTCAACATCCTGTCGTGCGATCGGTGCCGGTGAATCGTGTAACGGTGGTGCGGATACTCCTGTACTCGATGGTGGTTGGTGAAGCCAGCTTCAGGAAACGCTTCCGGGGATCTGTTTTCTTCTTTTGAAGTTTCTTCGCTGTCCTGAGGGGGATCCTAGGATCATGGCATCGTACAGGAGCTACGTAAGTTTGCGGTCCTATGTTGACTTCGCGATGGAGAACCGTCTTAATCCGTAATGCTCCGGAGATCTTCAACTCGCCTTTAACGACGCTAAAATAGAGAAACGTTAAAATAATTGAGAGATCGATAACAAAATCTTTTCTCGATATTCGTTTTATCGTGGAATCTCATTCCCGCATGCGGCTCGTTCACTCTTGTCGCAAATTTGTTGGCAATATTCTATGCGGATAGCTACGCAACTTTCCGCCTCGGATATCTTTATTGCTCGCTCGCCACGCGAAAAATATGAACGGATTCCTGTATTGGCACAGCACGATGACGCACTCATCGAAATAAACATTTCCGATTGATCGATGAAATCGATATCTTTCTTCACAATCCATGCGATACTCGATCACATGCTTTTAGTCGAAACGTATTGCGCGAGGATATCGGATTGAAATAGATAGTTGAATTTACATTCGTATATGCGAACGTATGCAAAGTAATAGTCATATTATCTGGGATATAGGATCTAGTCAAGTATCAACAGCTTTCTGTTGCGTTCTCGCAAAAAAATATCTGGTCTATTGATAATAATTCTAGCATACTCCATTGACAAGTTATTCTATACTTCCGTATACCGCGTCTGCATTGATACAAAAATACGCCGCGTGCTTTGATATCTCTGAATTTTAACATTTTTGTCTGTTTTTTTACAGTTTATTATTATCATACATTTCATGAAAATTTTTATAAATATTAATTAGAGATAAAAATGCATGTATTATATATTATAAAATAAGTTTTTTTAAAATGTATAATAAATTAGTATATAATGAGAAGGTAAGTAAAACATGTAACATAAATTTGATTATGAATTATGATTCGCTATGATAATTAAAGGCGACAGAAATATATTTATGCGTTACGTCTATAGTCGATTAACCTTCAATGTCGCGAATCCGTAACGTACTTAACAGACGTGTACGGTGTAAATGAGTGTTTTGACCATACCGAATATTCAAAGGGATATTCCACCTTTGCTGTTGGTTCTGGTCGTTGGTCCTCGCATATAATTTGAGTGCTGGCTCCGCTTTCGTCGCAATTATGCAATGTAAATGAAGTCCATTAACTTTATCGTCCAAAGGTCCAGGTCGCACGCCCGTTTATTTCATCCGCGGACCCAACCGGGTGTTTGCGAAGTACCGCTAAGTCGAAAAGCTTTCTAAACAGCAACGATGGAGATCTACTCGCCCGTTCATCGCGATGCGTAATGTTGTACATTCGCAAGTGTATTCACGTTTGAATTATTGCCAAGTCATATGAATTTTTTTTTTTTATTATATATAGTAGTCGTTGCTTGGACTGATTTATATTTTCATACGTCGTGTTTTTCACTTTTAGTTCGAAATTACAACCGGAGCGATGCGATGCCGTAATGTTTCCAACGAGAACATCGTAGATCTCGCAGGCTTGTAATTAAATTCGTTCCTTTATCACGAATGTTTCGTTAGAATTGTGCTTGCTTGACTTTGCCGTGTTGCATAGTGGAGAATTCAACGCGTAGGAAATGAAATTCTGCAAAACGCCAGCCAAATAGAAACAGCAATACTTGTGTTTGCAGATATATCTAATATATGACTGAATTATTAGTTTTCCACTTTAATATTCAACTTTTGTGAAAGCTACATAATGAAATACTATTTTTAAAATAAAATGATATAAGTTTTTGGGATATAAATAATGTAATTATTAATATGTGTATATTAATCATATTTAAAAAATTTTTTGTATAAGTATGTAATAAAAGAAGAATTATATAGTTTAATGCTCTTTTTATTTTTTATATTGTTATCATATAAATAACAAATTTAACTTTTTTAAATCGAACATAATATTTCCAAAGCTATAGATATCTCAAATTTTGATACAAACTAAAATGTTTTCTTTTGTTTTATTTGAAAATAAAAAAGACATTAAATATATATATATCAATAGAATTTTTGTTCGATTTAAGAACATTATTTCTCTTATCATTCAAAAATATGTATATTTGATGATAATACGTTTCGAGACTAAACGATTTATGTTTTCTTACTACAATGAAAAATGTATCGTGACTGGAAAAAGAAGATCCCACGCATGCAGTAGATATAGTCCGGCTCGTGTCAGACCGCAGACGCCGCGGGCGTAAAAGATCGATTACGGCTCGTCGGGAAACGCGGCGCAGCTGAGACGTAGCTCGATCGTTTATCGAAGGAGGTCGAAGCGATCGTTAAGCGAGGTCCAAATACGAATCCCCGGTTGCATGCCTCCCAGAAACATTTTCGTGCAACGGAGCACCGCGGGTCGCCCCGGCGCGGCGACGTGGCTCCGGCTAGCAAAATTAGCCCGGTCTTTCCCAGACGATGTCTGCCCGCGCCGCGCGTGCATATATTCGTGTATAAAGCTTTCTTCCACCTCGAATAT
Source organism: Tetramorium simillimum (assembly GCA_011636635.1). Taxonomy (NCBI): domain Eukaryota; kingdom Metazoa; phylum Arthropoda; class Insecta; order Hymenoptera; family Formicidae; genus Tetramorium; species Tetramorium simillimum. Next base: position 19,678 of record VBVQ01000576.1, read on the forward strand.
ATATACGTATACGCGATCGACTGGCTGGAGGCGACGTGATGTATCGGGTGTCGAATTTCAAAGCGGCTCATGGAAACTCAGCCGTACCACGTTGCGTATGGGGATTTGTCTTACGAGCTATTCCGCGCCAAGTTTGATACAGGACACGTCGTGCGCAGGCACGGCCTCCCTCCTGAAAGCTCCTGAGAGATCCCTGGAGCCTTCATGAGGTTTACCGTCGTCGGCCAATAAGGATCTCTGTACGCGACCTGGATGCAAGAGCATACTCTTGGGCCGGAGGGCCGGCTTCCTCTCGAGTTCTTTCAGGTGACTGGAGCTTGGAGCAACGCGCGAACGGAAGTATGCGTCGATGTATCACATGAGACAGGGAATTTGTCGTAGACAATTCCTGTCTCTCCCGGGTTCGAATTACTTCTGCTTTCAGAAACGGATATTGTACTGCAATAGATTAGTTTAATATCTTTTTAACTTTTTGAAATAAGAAAGAATATTTTGTAGAAAGATTAAAAATAAAATGATTCAAAAGTCTCAAAATTTTAATAAAGGAACAAATAAATTGCGCAATAGTGTATTACGAGAATTAAAAGTCCATTTGATTCTTTATAGTTGAGTTTCTTTGTAAATCGATTCATTATCTTGCATTATAGTCCCTATTTCTTTTTTTCATCCATTTCGCATCAAATATTTTAATATTCTTTAATTAAATTTTTAACTGTTTAGAAAAATATACAATTTAATTTATATATGGAAAGATAATTTAAAACAAACTGACGATAAGTAAAAATTTCGAATGTGCGATAGAATTTTGTATATCTGTAGATATACACAATAGAATTTAATATGTCAATTACAACAGATCTAAATTGTTATGTATTAAAATTATTATTAGTTTTCTTTGTGGTGAGAATAGCGTCATTCTGACATATGATAAGTTTCTGTATGCATTTAATGATCATTTTTAGTATTCCTCTCATGTCACTTTCTTCATATCTTTTTTTCATTTGTCTACAAACATAAGCAATATGCTCGCTCGTGATAAATGAAGACTTTCTCCGTGTTGATTCATCATCCTAAACGTGCTTCTTCCATCTTTTTGCGGAAACCGTGTAAAATAATAATATATCTCCGCCTAAATAAACGGCACGAGGCATATTTGATGACATTTGATGAATAAATTTAGACTTATGTGTATTAGAGCTTATACATGATTGATTACAAAAAAGACAAAAGATATTACTTTAATTTTATTTGTTCTTATAAAATACTATTTTGAATATTTTGCATTATTATTTTTCTAACAAAGCTTGTAATAACTGAGCTTGTAGGTAAGAAAGTTTTGTATAAGAGAAGATGCTTGCAACTCGGTACTTTATTAATAAAAGACAGAAATAATTATTATTAAACATGGCGGAAGGGACAAAAACGATTTTGCCTAAGGTGGGAAATATAAAGCTCGTTGAAATGATATAACTCGTTATTAATAACATACCTAGCTTAACAATTTGCCTTGGGCATGCAGAGTGCTCATGGATTGAAACGCTTCGAATACATTTAAATGCTTGAACGAAGATGCAGGGCAGAACAGTCTGCCTAGACTGAACGGAGAAAGGGATTTAACGGCTTCTTTGAATATTCCAGGCGGAGCAATAGCGGCTGCAAACGATGGCGTGAATGCTTTTAATCGAGCGTACCATTCCTCTTTCTTTTATATCCGCTTTGTGCTCCTTTTGCCTTTGCGTCGCAATAGAGCTCGATATTTATTGCTACGCAACTTGAAGCCTCTCGAAAAAAAAATGAGATGAATTCTCGCTACGCACCGGATTTAGCTTTCATGACGTTTCGTTAAGAGATATTTAAAAATACTATGGCGCATACATATAACAGAAAATTAAACAATCGCTTAAAAGCTTAAAAAATAGATGACAAGATGTTCCATAAATCTTCTAAAATTGTTAAGAGAAACATTTAAATTAAAATGACGAGTGATTTTATTAAAACTATAATATACATGAATAATTTTATTGTTCCATAAAATATCTTTGCAAATATCTTTTTATATTTTTAATTTTAAATTAGATACATAAATCATTGAAGAGCTACAAACAAGACGCAAATTGTTATAATTAATGAGTTGTAAATAATAATCAGAATTATGCTTAATAATAAAATTAGAAAATTAATTTATTATATATAATTATTCTGCGCTTAATTATTTTAAAATGCTACTTTATAACATTAATGTAATTGTAAGTTTATATTGTTATGACATTACTGCAAACTCACGAGATAAGTTACAGTTATAGCTTCATTTACTAGAAAAAAGATGAAAAAATGTAGAATTAAACCAGAATGTATAAACAGTCTTAATAACTTTATTTTTTCCTATCTTTAAAACATTTTCCTGTAGAGACACCAGAGAGCTTTTACAACTTCTTGTATGTCGTTGATAAAACGCAGCAAGGAGGAATATGCACGCGGATGCTGCAAAGTGAGAGCTTGGATGGTTATAACTGAGAACTCGCAGCTATATTTAAACGTCGTCGTAGACATGGTTTTGCCCTTTTTTCACCAAGGCGACGACGGAAGTAGATGGACTTCGGCTTCTGAATTTCGAAAGAGTACGGAACTGTCAGATGTGCACATTAGAAAAGACGGGCGTGCACGGGAGAAACTGGTTGAAGCATGCCATTGAATTAATCATAAGCCTCGGTGAACGGTAGTGCCAAAACTACCACGTGTTTACTCCGATACTTCGTGCGATACGATGGGAACGAAGAGAGAACTGAGATTTGAATATTATATTCATACCTCATGCAAATAGATATACCGATTCATAATGGCATCGTTAAAGTAGAAAATTGCTGTGTCACTTATTGCTCAACGTACTGCGAATGCTCATGTTTATAAGCTTATAAAGAATTTCTATTTTTAAATAATGAATGGAAATATATAGAATAAAATTATAATAAAATATGATAATTTATGAGCAAAGAAAAAGAATTCAAGGCTATGTTCATGAATGTTAATTCTTCTTTTCTATCATTATATTTTGACTTATATTAGACATTTGCTATTTTATTGATCTAGATTCATTTCATTAAAAATTACAGTTTTTAACGCTTAAATAACGATATACTGTATTAGCCTATTTTTACTTTTTTCTAATAATACAAAAATAAGAAATAATAAAAAAATTAAAATTGACGTAAACTTTTCATTGGATAATATGATATTTTATCTTTATTATTTTTTTGAATACTTATTTTTATTATTTATTATTTATTTATTATTTTTATGTGAACAAGAATATAATAACGATTAAAAGATGCTTATTAATATAAGCGTGCACATAGATAGATTTTATAAAATTTTCAATAACGCTATATTTAATTAAGCGACGGTGTATAGAGTCAATTAGTATTTTGCCATTTTTATGTTTATTTCAATTATAAGTACAAATAGCTATTTTATTAAAGCCGAGAGCTAAATCGAAACTGTCGAAATGTTTGACTATGTCATCAAATTTCCATCGAAAATGGATATTTCAGGATCATGCCAGATCAGAGCTAGTATGTACGTCGATGCATCGCTGTTTTGACGTCGTCGTCTTGTTAGCGACGCATCGCGTCGGGCAACAAGGTTGTTGGCAAACACAGCTGATCTCGTGGATCAATTGCCGGAATTGAACCCAATTTCACCCCGCGCAGGTTCACTCGCTGCATGGTGTCGACGAGCCAAATCGATAAGCGTGCATCTGCAAACATTCGACGGTCCGTTACGCAAAGAATCATTGAACCTTGAAAATCAGTAATTTTCTGCGAGAAATCCTTAACTCGTCGTGGTCGATGTTTATTTTGAAATAACGCGATTTTTCAACTAAAATCATATATAATTATATTTAAAATCTCAAATAACGACCAATTTTTTTCACATTAAAATTAATCTCCTTTTATGAAACTGAAAATGGAAGACTTTATTTATATTTTAAATTACAAGTAAAAATGATTTCAGAGTTGTAATTGCATAATGAACGATAAGCAATACGTCAAAATAATAAATAACTAGAAATGAAAATATTTTTATGAATCACTATGCTAAAGAATATATAGAATTCTGTTAAATCAATAGTAGCAAATAATAATATGTGCCTGTCTATTTACATCTTTCTATCTCATCCATAACACTTTTCTTTATTATTTCAATGACGATAAGGTATTGCGAATATCATTTTGCGAAAGCAATTTGCTACAGTTATATGTAAATATATGGTGCGACAGGGAGATACATATAAAGAATTATACATTTCACGCATGCAGGGAATGATACGTCCGTTTGATGGAACAGGTTAGTTCGTCTGCATGTAGCTGGAAAAATTTATGATCTATTCGTCGGTGTTAGATTCAATTTGCGAGACATCGCGGAAATTGCAGCCGGTTCACTTTCGCGTGAGATTGTAAATTGCAATCATTTTCCAGGTTTTATGTTTATTACCTGACTGATCTATTGTAGCTATTGTTTTGTCATTTACCGTGCAATTAGATTTAAATGTTTTTTAATATTTTTTAAAAACTTTATATGTATATATATACTTTATATAATTTTAATATTAAATTCTCGTAGCTCTCTTGTGATACAATATATATGGTAATACGTACAAATTTTTTACGTTTAATAATATTTCTAAATCTTTATAATATAAATATAAATTTTTTTAGCATACATAAATTATGTTTCATATTGAAGATATTGCATTGTAATTTAATACCCTTCTGTGTCAAGCTTCAAAGATTAGCCGTATTCAATAACCGTATTCGTAGAAATGAAAACAATATATCCTGCGATATACATATTGACATGCGATAACACATTATTGCTTCCTAGAATTGCACTCGTACATAGATCTTGCGAAACATTAAAACAAGATGAACGATCGATACTTCGTAGTGTCGACGACGCACAATCCAGCAACGACAACGTAATGATGAGCGATTTATCGGCTCGTAACGCCATTGAGAAGTTTACCGTCTTTGAGACCGGACTGAAGAGTTTCAGCCACAAAACTTCCGGCAGTTTGCACGGTGCCAGAAGTTTTCCAATTACATGGCAAGCCGTCCAGTTTGCCCGTCAGAACCCATACCCTCTGACATTTTCCAATCTGCACTTTATACCTGCGAGAGAAATCTTTTCACCTGGCATTTTTTCTAAGCGCTGCTAAGATTTCAGGGAAGTTTAAGTGTATCATCTTATATAAGGATATCTTATTGTAGAGATAATTTGTTGCAAAGTTAGATTTCCAGAGAATTACAGTGTGATAAATTATTTTTCAAATTTTAAATATGCTTTCAATCAATATAGTACAGTAGTAGCATATCTGTAGTCTATTATGGTATAAAGTACTGCGCTCTCATTTTCAGGTCAAATAAGAATTTTAACTACTTAAATGAAAACAATTTAATACAATTTAATAATTTAATTTTATTGTTTATTAAGTGTTTTTATTAAGATATTTTATTTATTAATGTTTAATAACTTGATAGTTATTCAAGTGGAATTAAAATGGTTTTTATTTCTATAGCATAATCTGATCTTATTGTCTATTTAAACAGATTTTTAAATAGAAAATAAGATTAGATTATACTACAGAAATAAAAACCGTTCATTTCATCACATTTACTATACAAATATACTTTGATCTCCAGATTATAAAGCGAATGATGGAAATTTATCTATTTCTACATATCATTTCAGCATATTCGAATGTCGAACGTAACGTAAAATATATAACATGCATGATTTTAAAATGTGAACATAATATATAATTTAATTAACGTTAAAAACAGAGTCAATCATCTTTTCGTTGAAAAAGTTGGTATCATAGAGAATTTACTTCTAAAATGTCATTTCTAAAAGCATCACGTGTTTGCACGTGTGGCGAAGCTCCCTGAAATCGCTTCCTCGATTCACATCGTGACGTGCCAAAAATCTTGGCGTGTACCCAATGTGCGAATCGTAAAATAACAGACCGCCGTGAACAGCAACCTAATTTGCTTTCACGTACGATAACTAATGAAAACTACGTGTCCCCTTACGAAAAAGTTAGCTTTCTCTATTAAATAATTTATAAAATAATTGTAAAGTTACAAGTTTATTTGTGAAAATAGCTAAGAAATATGTTAGAATGATATTCAAATTAATTTTAAAGTCAAAACATATAAATATAAATATAAATTGCCGTCAAGTATTCGAAAATACAACATTTTGTTAAACTTTTCTATTTTATGAACGATATAAAAGATTTAATGCTTGTCAATTCCAAATTATTTTATTAGCCTTGATAGTATCTCAAATAATTCTCTAATTATAGCGGGTGGTCTAGAAAGATCAACGGCACTTCGACTGTTTAAGACTACAAGTTAAGAATACAATTAAGCAACATTTTCGTCCCATCGAGCTCGTGACAGCTGGTCATGCGTCATAAATTATAATAATGCATCGAGTCGCCGGAGGTTAAATCAGGCTGACACTCTTCAATTATCTGGCCTCCCCTCAAGCTGGTATCACGATGCATCGGTCGCCCACATCCTCATCAGTGTCATCGAGAATGTACCGCATCATCGCGAATAAAACGTTTAGTCTTTCGTGAGCCTGAATACTTCTTTTAAACAAGTGCAGCACTTGAAGCAGTAACGTGCTAAGTCACGGGAAGAAAAGACCTACGACACATTCGTAGCTCACGTGCTCACATATTTGAGCCATTTATGTTCAAAGCAGCGTAAGAATCCAGCTTTAAAAGTCTTGCTAGAATCGAATTGAATTGCATTTATATTTACATCAGATTTAAATATATGATATATCAACTTCTTATTCAATTTCTTTAAGCAATTGATTATATAAAATAATAGCTGTATTTGTATGGCAATCTAAATTTTATATTAAATATTTGACATATACATTTATTTAGAGTTGCTTCAAATAAACATATGTAAACATTTTTTAAAAATTTTATAAAATATGATAAAAAATCAATCAGTCCAATTAAAAAGAATGGAAAAACGTAATTGACAATCCTTAGACAATTTTTTACATATTTATTGAATGTGCAGATTCAATTATTTATTTTATACAAGTATTTTATCTAACGTTTTTCTAACATAATGGAATTACATTTACTATTTTACTATTTTTGATGTTTTATTTATATTTACTTTTATTTTATTTAAACGTATACAAATATTATTTTAATTTAAATTTTAAAGCAAGAAGAAATAAAAATGCAAAAAGTATTTCCTTTCCAACTCTTCGGGAGAATATATTCTGTCTTGACTCTCGAGTGTTGAGACGAGAACGCGCGGGAATGATAACATTTAACGATCAATACTATACATATGGATACAAGTAAATGCAAATATCAACATATCGTGACATTGTTACTCTCGTATATTCCATATAGTACGCAATTGCGCGTATACGTATGTTCTCGTCTACATACGATGGTGCGATATCGCGTCGGGCTTCCAGATGGCTGAACGGCCGTTTCTCTCGCGTGTATTCACGTAAACTCGGAAATTTTCAAGCCGAGTGTAGACGGATATTCCGTGACATGTATTTCTGCACAATGGTCGAACGCAGATTTTGCAACGCGGTACAGTTTTCATCGCGCGTAAAAGTCTCTGTATAAACGCGCGTCGGCGTTAACGCACGTTTCATATTCCAGCTGAAATTTCTTCCATAAACAGTCGATCCTTAAAGCGATTAAAGTACGTAATATACGAAAATACACATTTTATATCTTACAAACATACAAACATACAAAGCTCTTTTTGTTTGGACACGTCAAGTATATTTAAAACACATGCTATTTGTAAGAAATAATAAAATTACTATGCGTTCTTGTAAAAATAATTTCTTCAATGCAAAGAGTGGATGACTCTAAAGTTATTTTTGTAGTTTATACTTTGTACTTTGAAAAATGGTGATATATTGTAAATATAATTTTATAGTATTGTGTTCTATTTCAACGGTGCAATTATTTAAAAAAAAAATAATATAAATATCGTATTTATAAATAAATAAGAAACTGTAATAGATAAAAAAATTGTACATGTTTGCAACATTTTTTCGCTTCTACTTTGAATCTCATTCATAAAAAATAAAAGGAAACTACAGGTAAATTTTATTATTGCTTTGTACATCTTGTAAGCAGAAAAAAGGATCGGTGGAAATATGGGTAACGAGGTTTTCACAACGGAAACAGAATAATTTATCTGGCAACCTGTGACAGTTCCTAAGTGTGAAGGGAGCGTCGTAAACAGCCATTTTTATGGGCGATAAAGCAATATCGGAAGAATCACTCGATCGAGTTGTTTTCAATTTGATGATACATTGCAACAAAATAAAACCCTAAGAATATTCATACATCAAAAACTTATATAAGATTGAACAACTTTATCTAATAATATTATAGCACATTAATGTTGATTGTATTAAAATTTTATATTACTTTTTCATTTTATGTAATTTTTGCAGTTGTAAAATCTAATAATGGATATAACAGTTAATTTTCTGGCAAAGCTCTAAATAAATCTAAAAGCATCATGGATAAATGCCAGAAGTCATTATGATAACTAAAATTAAAATGTTATAATAAATAAATTTGTACAATGTGTTTATAATATTCAACATTAATATTAATATTTATAAATGGCAGTTTAAAGGAATATGAAAAATCTGATTTTGTAGCTCCCAAGATTTTAATTCTTGTAAAATAATTTTATTATAAATTTTTCTCGATTAATATTAAAAAAATATAATTATTAGTTGTTTTCTAATAGTTTAATATTCTAGTTAATTTTATATAACTCTTGTTATAATTTTTATCTTTTTATTTATATCATTACTTTAAATATAAATTTCTTTACAAAATATTTGTGTTTATACAGACAATTAATTTTATTTTTAAAATGAAAAGGAACGTGTTGTTGTCTCTTGTACTTTAAATCAACGTAAACGTGATAATGGCGTTAGATATAATGTGATGAAAGGACTTATCGTTTCCGATGTCGTACAGTGCTTCCGCTTGAAGGAATTACTTTGGCGGTCTTAAGGAACGACTGCTGTAATTCCATTATCTCACCGAATGCTATTAGCATAATAATGAACGGTCTTTTAGAAGATCCAGTTCGGAAAACAAGTCGGAAGTTTCTGTATAAGTGTATTATCATGGGTTTTTGCTATTTTTAACTTAATTAAAATTGAAACCGGAGATAATTATTTCTATACGATTTGTGAAGACAGTATATCGAATGTAATAAAAAAAATACAAAATACAAAATTCCATATATTTATTTCAGTTTTTGAAGTAATGTAGGCCCTTATTTACGCCACCCGTTATACAAGCAAGAAATGCAAAGGTTATTACTCTCTGCCAGGTCGATCTGTCTATTTTGAGATTGAGGGCATTTTGCCAAACTTTTATGTATTATTTATATGAATTATTATTTTTTTATTTTCATTGTACATCTTATCTAAATAATGAATTTAATAGTCTGTTTTAAACTTCGCAGAAATAAATTCACTGTTCTCTTAATCTCTTTCCTTCAATCTGTCTTTTATTTCCAGCTATATATTTAAATAATCAATGTTAAAAAGTTTTCGGTGAAGGAATAAAATGGATTAATGACAACTTAATTATTTCAATATGTAATTCTGATAATGAAAGCTTTGCATAGATTGTTATTTATTTGATATTGTGTTTTTGAGATTTTCAAATAAATATATTAAATTTAGATGATGGCATTTTGTAATAACAATAATACCGAAAAATTTGAAACAACATATTTTATATGTATTTCTATTTATATGTTGCTTTATGAGTAATGATACATTAGATTCGATATATTTTTATTCATCGAGCAAAAAGGTTCTTGATGAAGACATTCATCAGATACGTCTTCTCGGTAATGCAAACTACGCATTATCCGTATTATCCTCATTATCTTTAATATCCTGAAACACCCACAGCCCTTATTTCTTGCGAATGTTTTATTGGCTTAACGTCCGACCTCTTCTCATTACTGTAAATGCAAGAAGTGACTGATAAATCTTGTCAAAGCAATCATCAATGATGTATCACGAAATATCAATGATATATAGTTTAAACATTTTATTAAATCTGTCTACTTGTTATAAGATGCTGTAATTAATATTATTTAAATAAAATTTTAGAAATTTTAGAAAAGCTGTGCAATATAGTTGTGCTTTTTATTTGTGATTACAGGGTGATACAGCATATCGAAGCAGAACCGGCGTCGGCATCGCCAGCACATTCGGTAGAAATGCTTCCGGTGGAAGCAACCTGCCAAGCTGTAGAAGCAGTTATTCCGGAGTCGGATCGAGTTCTGCTCGAGCTATTGCCAAGGAACGGGCGCTTGCTGGTTTTGGAGGCACTTTTCTTAAAAAAGATAAATTCGAGGAGAAACCGGCATTCAAATATTCATGTGAGACGTTTATTCGTTTACAATATTTTGTATATTTTGATAATCTATACTATTTGTATATTATTTATATGATCTAAAGAAAATATATAACACTTACATTTAAAATTTTATTTACATTTAATTATGTTCTTTAACTAAATTATTAACTTGGAATTAGAAATACGTTATTATATTTAGATAATAAATATATTTTCTAAAACATTTAGTTCTTTCAGTAAATTATTTTATTTATAATAATTTCTACATTTTGCTACATTCTTTACGATTTACACATAATTTCTCTGCGTATCTGTTCTAAAAACAATAAGTAATACATAAATTACTGCAAAATTACAAATAAGTATAATTAAGTTTCTTTTCAATAAGTATTACATTTTATAATAACATTGTAGAATGATAAATTATTACTATTAGTAATAGCAACACAAAATGCATATATCTATAAATTATTTCTCCAAGAAAAGTAACGCATCTATACAGTCACAATTTTTTTCAAATTATCATAGGCACAAAAGACACCGATAAAAGTCGATTGCATCCCGGAAGATCATCGTCCGAAGACGTGAGGACGAAAAGTCCGCTATCTGATAGTAGGTCGTCTCTCCTTGAGAAGTACTCGTTCTCAGCTGGCAAAACATCGGAGAGACCGTCTTCCGTGTTGGACAGATATAACCGACCGGCTTCGCGGGAAAAGAGCAGAGAGCCCGAAGGAATATCGAGGTACGGATCCAGCACATACCCCGGATCGAGTTTCGCCCGAAGTTACGGCAACGATGGTAGAATCGAAAAGAAGGACCATCCACCGGTCTCCTACAGAGGATTACGTCCCAATTCCGGAAAAACATCGCGCGAGCCCAGTCCAGAAGTCAATGTCGGAAAAACGAATTCCTTCAGGGTCTATTCAAGAGCGCCGTCTTACAGTCGTTCAGCTGCTTCGCCTAGTAAGTGCAATTATTTTATTATGATTTATTATAATGAATTAAAAATATAAACAAAATACCTTTTTTAAATATTTTATCATTACATACATTTTTTCATATTTAAAATATAAAATTGTTTAATTAAAATATTTTTAAAATTATTTTTGCTGCATTTACAATAAACTTCACAATTACATATAAATTTTAAAAGCACATTTAATTATGCGATATCCTGGTTGTGATAATAAACACTTCTTTAAAATTCTGAATTATTATTAATCTTAACATTTCGAATCTGGCGCAAATAAACTACTAATATAAAGAGAAATACACTTTTTAGGCACGTCCGAATCGAGCTCGACTACAATCTCGACGAGATTTGGCTCGACAGCTGGTTCGCGATTTCTTTCGTCGCGAAGTGGCAACGATCGAGTGTCCACAACTCTAAACTATTCTACAGGGGGAAGATTTCGAAATTTGAACAGTAAATCGACTAGTCAGAAAGAAGAGGAGGAAGAAGAAGAAGAAGAAGAAGAATCAAGACTTATTACGAAATCTGACAAAGATGGTCAACACGAATTACCAAAGCTTACAAGCCGAATAGAAGGGGACGAAACTAACAAACTTCCGGATAACGAGTTTGTGACGTTAACGGTAGTGACAAGAGCTACTTCACCGACACCACCAGCTTCCTCGTCCTACGTTAGAAACAGACGAGCGGAGATCAATGTTGTTCATCAAAAGGAAGTGATTAGATTTCGAAAATTGCCGGATACCGTGGATGAAGAAGTACAGTGTGATCAAATGGAAGAGACATCGAGATTCTCGAGGTATGGCAGCAATAGGGTATCTGGTGCATCCTGGTCGACGTATCTGGATAAATACTCAGGCGGATCATTAACTGGAAGCCCATCTGTGTACTCGTCCAGAGGATTCACTAATGCGAGCTCTTCTAATAGACTTAACAACTTTGCGTATACGAGAACGAATGAAGCAACAGCGAGTACGAAAAATGAATCTTCTACCAAAGAATCATCGAGTTTTAATCAAGAAATTTATAGTTCTGAAAACAGGAGTCAAAATGAGAAACTTCTCGGTTTAAATTGCACAACAACGAACGACGAGACAGCGTCCAACGACTCGAAGACATCGTCGAGCGGTCAAGATATTCATGGCACAAATAAAGAAGACAGAATTCACGGTAGCGAACGGTGTTGTTGCGGCGCGCGGAAGATTGAAACAAACGGGAGCTCCAATTTAAGAAGTTCCAAACAGAATCTCGCATTTTACCGCAGAGAGGATCCGACGCAAGATTCATCGCAAGATGCATCGAGATGTGACGAATATAACCAGAGAAGACCATCTATTCCCCGACTGGAACGTACTTCTTCAAAGAATGAAGTAAAAATTCCGAAATGTTCCTCGAAGACTGAAATAACATCGTCGAAACCCGACGCATACAGCGAAAGAAGAGGATCCACTCCCAAAACCGATGTCAGCTCTTCTTCTAAAACCGAAGAGTCTCTTCGAATTGTCGAAGGGCATTGTCAAGACCAAAATGAAGAAGTTATTTCTCAAAAGCGTAATGACGCGCAAAGAAAAGATTCGACATCGAGGTACGTAAATCTCTTTCTTAATAATTTATTGGATATATATAAAGCAAGTAGAGAACATAATAAAATCAATTATGCAACTTATTCAAATGTATATAATAAATTACATTATTTTACATATAAAATTTATAAGACAAATTTTAGAATAACTTTCAATATTTAATTTTCATACTAATTATCATTTATCGAGAATATAATAAAATTAACTTTGCAACTTATTCGATTGCATTTTATTTTAATAAATTATATTATTTTATATCTTACAAACTTTAGGTTAATTTTAAATTGTGCAAGAATTGTGTAAATCAGGTATTCGTTATTTTTTAATGCAAAGAATAAAACAAAATCCAAGGTCTTTTTAAAAAATGCAACAATTGATTACTCAAGCAATCTATAGTAGAGAGAAAATGCTCAACTTTAGCGGAAGGTTAAATGTGCTCTCGAGTTAATTACTATTTCTCATTAAAAGCGGTTCTTCGCAAAGTCGCTCGGCGTCGGCATCGCAAACTCGGAACGTATCGACGAAAAATGCGCCGCGTCAAATGACGCGAACCGGCTCGTCAGACGGATCTCCTGTAAGCATGCCAATTGGCAGATCGAAATCATCGTCAGTTAGTTCGGTGACGAGTCAGGGTGTAAAAATAAAAACGACCACGCCGCCATCGTCCGGAAAATCGTCCACCGGTTCGATCCTACCGTCAGTGAATCTACGACAGGGCGGTTCGCCGGACGCGCGCGGCAAACCACCTGTGCCGAAGAATGATACTACGACCGCCGCCACGCCGAAGTGTACCGTGGCAGCGAAGTACGTGAACAAGGACTTCCGCAAGTCGACCTTGAACATGGAGAACGGTGACTCGAAGTACGCGAGAAGGAAGAAAAGTCAGAGAAACATTTCCGTCGGCTCTCAGGATTCCGAAGCGACATCGGAACGCGTTCCCCAGGCAGCTTCTTCGGGATCCCTTACCTCGACGAAGTCCGATCGATCGAGGTTCAGGACTCCGTCGGGGGAATCGAAGCCAGTGCTTGGGCGGAGTGGTTCGATGAAATGGGAAGAAACGAAAAGCGGGTCAAAGTCACCTTGCGGAAGGAAAAAGAGGCCATGTGGGACATTCAGTACCAGCAACAGTAGTCAGTCGACCTCCGCGAATTCCTCCAGCAGCGAGGATGACGACGAACGCGCGGACAAGTCGGGTTCGAGACGGAGAAGAAAAAGAGCGTCGGAATCGCCCACGCGCGAAGTGAGAGGTAAGATCAGTGCGGGATCGTCGAGAACGAGCGTATTGGCCTCGTCGGCCGACGATATGTCAATGATGACGGAGAAACCACCTAGGCCACCCTCTAGTCCGAGATCTAAGAGTGATCGCTCCGCGAAGACGGAGGAAGCCAAGTCCTTCCTGATGAGAGCGCTAGCGCCGATGACGAATTTTTTCAAGAACAAGAGTCAGGATTCCGATGATACAAGTAAATCAGATGGTTGCGTGGACTTTGAGGAAAACCACGAAGCCAATAACAAATCGGGGCAGCCGCTATCATCCTCGAAGTCAGTCAGTCAGAATCTGTCAAAAGGCTCTAGTCTCACTAATTCTCAGAGAAGCGATGGAGTAAAGGGAACTAACGTGAGGATTCAACGTCAGTCTTCTGGCGAAAAACCATGGTGGTTGGATTCAAATTCCGATAACATTCCCGAGGGGATTGAAAGGGCTAGTCCATGGAATAATGATATCAGTCAGGAAACAACAATTAGCACAGCCTTACCAGATGATGGTAAGTTAATTTTTAAATATATATCTTTATTCACATTATGTGAAATCATGTGTACAATAAAAATATAAATTATTATTTTGAGATATATAAATTATTATTATTTTAATTCAAGATGAAGAGATCATTACAACATTTATACATATAAACACACGGAAACGTGATTAATTAACGGCAGAGTTAAGATTATTTATTAACGTTTAATTGACAAATTTTATAGATTATTTATAATATTTAGTCTTTTTAATTCAGAAAGTACTACTTAATCGTTGTATTTTTTATCTTATTTTTTGCGTGTGTTGCCAGGAAAATATAAACTCAAAATTTGGCGACAAGGATCAGAAGAACATGCCTGGTGGCTGGACGATGCAGCGGAAGAAGCGAAAAAATCACCCTCGCCAGTGTCTCCTGTTTCGAGACGGGGATCCAGTCGGGGTAGTTTTCGATCAGTCGACCGGCGAAATCGCATCCGGCATCAGCAGTCCGGCGAACGAGCATGGTGGATGAGTGACGATCCTGAGAACGTTCCGGAGGGCATCGAGATCATCCCGGTGGCGCCTGCCGATAGTCAAAGTGCTGATAACCCTGTCGATAATGAGAGCTTTTACTCTTCAAAGCCGCTTAAGAAAATCCGACATATCGAATCCGGGGAGAAGGCATGGTGGATGGACAGCTCCTCTAACGTACCTGAAGGGGTCGTCAGAATTCCCGTGGAAATTCCCAACAGCACTTCCGACTCCTCCGAGTCATACGAGAAGATCGATATCGGCGTTAACCCTGAACCTGAGACGTGTGTCAAGAGAAGCCTCTCCAGATTTCCTATCGAATTTCCGCCACCACCATCCGAGCCATTGGGAGATCGTGCAAGTCCAGAAGGGGTGAGATATCATCATATTACTTAAATTACGTTTATAATCTTTTGGTTTCATACATCATACTGATAATGATTTTATATATTCTGATAAATCTCTCTAATTGTAGAAGATTAATCCAAATAAAAGAGAGATAAGATTATGTAAAGCCTATTGATAAAATATTATTACGTGCAATGTATATTTTTAATATGCGAAAGATGTTAATATTTGTTTAAAAATTATCAATTTATTGAAAATATTGCATTCTCCAAAGCATATTGAACAATTGAGAAATTTAAAATAACCAAAAATAAAACAGTTGGTTAATAAAACAAACATGAGTAATCAATCGTGTAATGAAAATAACATTAATTATTGATTTTTGTCATTTCAAGTTTATTTGAATCATCATTCAAAGAATGCTTAAGTGTATCGTTTCTGCTGTAGATTGAGAATCCACCTGATCCGCCGGACAATTATGAAGGCCGAAAATCTCCTTACGACAATGTGCAATCGGCACCTCGAAGACTACCACCTCGGAAACGACCCTCTACATTGCCGTTATTTATTGGCGAACATACTAACATCGATGATGTACTCGGTGATACAGCTATTCTTCGCCACAGCCCTGTTCTCTCCCGTGTTCGTAAACAGGAACGCGTCGAAGAGGGTGAGGGAAGAATGAATTTAGCGTTATTTAGTGATCGATGCTATCGCGCGTATCCAGTTTACGTAGTATCAGTCGGATTATCCGATGTATCGAATAGAGCTCAACAAAGTGGTTCCGGTTGAATTTGTTGTGTAATATTTTCCCTTTTACAATTGGTGGACAGAAGAATGAAAATCGATATATCGTTCGAAAATAAAAATATCTATGGAGAATTAAGATCACTGTGAAAAATATGTATAAAGCAATTTGGAAAAATATATTTATAACACCTTTGTTCAATTTATATTTCAATATGCAGAAATAATAAGATTTAATTAGTTTAAACAATAATAAAATTTTTCAACTTCTTTACATCTTCGAAATTATTATGTTATAAATAATATAAAGTTTAAATACTATAGGAAAATACATTTAATATACATATTAGAGAATATTTTAATATAAATATTGTATGTACTATTGCAGACTCTTCTGAAGACAGTTCGGAATGCGAAGAAATAGACGCAACTCAGGTGATTATTCATGATAGCACGCCAAAGACACCAGTGATACAACGAAGAAATCGGTATGTTTCATAAAGACACGTAAATATTAGTTTGTCAGATATTTGATGAATTACATACATATCTATTACATGTACACACATATAATTTAACAGCTGCGCAAATCAATACGTTTAATATTCTCTTTTCAGAGACGATAAGAGGATTCAACCCGATGGCTACATTCCGGTGAGTTTCGTTATACATTTTTATCGCATGTTAACGTGTCAGTAGGTTTTAATGTAGCGAGATATTGTACATTGTGATATTTGCTATAATAATAATTGATGATCTATGTATAAGTAATAAACGTTACAACAAATATAAAAATAAATACAAAACAATAAAATTTAAAAATATAAACGGAATGTCAGATCAAAAGAGCAAATTTATCGAAAATTTATTTAAGTTGTGTATCATATAATATTATATATTGTAATATGAATAATAAAATTAAAAATAATAACATTGTGGAGTTTAATATTTTTTCTTTTTTAATTAAGCGTAATTTACGCTATTGTTCTGTTTCTCAAATAATTTTTTAAAATTTTTATTCAATCTTTGACATAAGTTTTTTTTTAAATTATAAGAAAAACATATAAAAATTTTTTGTAAAAGAATTCTCAGTAAGATATTGTTTATTTTCTTGGATAGGAATATATTTACTAATTATATTTATATAATTATATAAATAGATTTACGATTTCTGGCAGAGAAATGCAAGAACACGTTTTGCGTTCCTTTTTTTAAATTATGCATTTGTATTTATTATTCCACTACTCTTGTTTTGGAGTGCGATACTCTACAGTCATACATAAATGATGAATAGCTCAACATGACGATATCGAAAGGGTCTCTTAACAAAGGCCTACGAGAGAGCGGACGAGATCAAGAGGAGTAGAAATGCGCGCGACATTATTGTTTCTCGTGAGGGATGCACGAAGAGCCCCTTGCTACCCTCTTGCAATTTTTCATATTGTGCACGAAGCAGAACAAAGAAACCTTGCTTGCTCGAGTGCTTACACCATCCTTCGCATATTGCGTCTCCGTTAACAATTACTCACTATCTTATTGTTGCAATTTTTATTGACTCCAATTTTATTAATTGTTGTCATAAATGAACATAATTATTAGCTATTAAAAATTATTAAAAGTTATTTTTATAATATTTTTATATTAGTAATATAATTTGTGCATATTCAATTAATTCACAATTTGTATTACAATACAAAATTGATATAGGATTGATATAGTATAAATATACCTGATAGATGA
Organism: Tetramorium simillimum; assembly: GCA_011636635.1. Classification (NCBI taxonomy): domain Eukaryota; kingdom Metazoa; phylum Arthropoda; class Insecta; order Hymenoptera; family Formicidae; genus Tetramorium; species Tetramorium simillimum. The sequence continues at coordinate 37,812 of VBVQ01000576.1, forward strand.
ATTATATGTATATGTGTTTTATGTCCTCTCTTTCTTTCTCATATTAATTTTATTATAAAAATTAACATAGAAATACGTATTTTTTTCTTTGAGATTTTGAATTGTATAAGACATTGCTATTTTATAAATTTAAAATATTCATTATCTTCTTAATTCGATACATACAAGTTTCTTTCATTTTAATGGCGATTAATTTAATTAATTACGCATACACACATACATATATCAAAATCTATTAAAGATGATTATTTTTTTATCGAGATTATATATTCTCAATTGGTTTTGGCTTTTAAAGCGATTCTGCGAGTCAATTGCATATTAATGAGCATTCTTTAATTGGAGATATAAAAGCATTCATAACTAATTGATCACTTCGCTAAAAATTATGTAGACGTCACTTATATTTTTACGCTATTGTGCGAACTATTATTGTGAGTGACACGATAGCATTAGCACCCTCCCGCACAATGAACTCCTCCATCACTTTTCTATGGGCTCAGTGTCCCCTTTTATGCCATTCGAGATCCCTATGGGGACTCGCAGTAAGGGGACTCGTTGCAGTATGCAGCTAGTGATATCTAAAACCTTATTTTTCTCCATTTTTTCACATTTTTGTGTTGGCTGATTATTTTTCAGCATATAATTTTCATCTCAGCTTGCTTGTCATCAAATTATTATCTTTTATTTCCAATGTTTCAAACAGGTTTTTTCCTCAATTTAACGATTATTAATAAAAAAATTTATTATACATATATATTTCAAATATTAAGGAATAATGCAAAAATTATATTTTAATTGGTAGTAATTTTTACATTTATGGCTTTAAAATTCCAAAAATCTAATTCAAAGCTTTAATTCAAGATTTTGTTGTATCTTTAAAGAAAGATTATTTTAAAATGAAATGACGAAATCAAAATAAAATTCTTTATCGTACTAATAAAAAATTAAAATAAAAATTTAAAATCCATACAAAGTGTGAAAAAAAATTATTAAATATTACTTTCTACAATTGCAATGTAAAACAAAAATAATCCCTTTTTTTAAAACAAAATAAGTGAATTAGAATAATCGCATTCGTTACTATATTAATAAAAAATGTCAAAGGTTTAAAATGCATATTTTACATTTTTCACAAAAAAAAAGGTAAAATAATAAACGCAAATAAAATTATTAATTGACATTGTTCACTACGATTGCTATTTAAAACATAAAAATAATCCTTTGAAAACGGCTGCGGAGCGGTGATCGCTGCCCGTACGCATTCGCGAGAAAAGCGGCCCGTGTCTAGCAACACTGAGCAGTCATGCAATTGTCCTAAATAATTCCTCAATAATTCCATCGATAAGTGCGATATAGAAATGGTAGATTTATTGTTTGTGAAGATTCGAACGGCAGCGTTTCGGGGTGCGTGCCGCGCGCGAAGGAGAGAGGGGTACTTCGACCGCGCGGCGGCGGCACTGTCGGTCGACGGCGACAGGTGTCCGCGGCACGTTCAGTGTCGCGACGGCCGCTCTCGAGGTAAGGCACGCTGTTGCGCGCCGCGTGTGAACGTACCCGTTGTCGCGTCGCGCCGCATCCGCACGTCTCCATTTTTTTTTCCCCTCCCGCCCGCCCGCGTGCGTGCGTGCCTCGTAATTCGGGCTGCACCGCGCCCGCCAGCCACGCGGTTTCCGGCACGCGTTTCCGTTGTCTCGCGCCGACGGCGGAAGTGCGCGTGTCAACCCCAAAAGGTGAGTTCTCTCTCGCTTCGCGCAGACTCCGTGCCGCGAAGCGCCCCGCGCGCGCTTTCATCTCGCGCAGCGCGGGCACCACGCTGTACCCACGCTAGCCTTTCGTTCTCGCGCCTCGAAGGACCTCTCTGCGGCTTGTGACAAAAGTCAAGTGGAATTCGCGAATACCTTGATCGGTTCTGTTTGACGTATGTACGTACGTTCGAGAATCGAGATGTGAGAGTAACGTAGACTGAAGGCACGTAGGAACCCGACTTTTCGAATTTTCAAATCACCGAGCAATTAAACGCTTACTTGATTTTTCGAGGTTATGCGATATCGCGATAAGATCATATCAATTTCAATTAATTATGTACGCGATGTTGTTTTAGTAAATATATATTCTTTAATTTATATTGTCGAAAATAATTTTAAAAACTGGAGTCTGGATACACGTCTTGTTGGTAATTCAAGAGAGATGAGGATTGATATCTTAATTAGAAGAATTAAGCAGGGATTATAAAAAGCAGATATTGAATTATTTAAATAAGAACATTATAAATGATTTTACATAAGAGAAGAAAGATATTTACTTTAACATAAGGAATACTCCATGGAAGATCATTTGTTTTCATTATAAGGCACGTGGTTTATATTTCGAAGCACGTACTTATACTTCACTTTTTGTCATGTTGTCACAACGTGTCTATAATTCGTTTGATAGAAATATTTACAGTATATATCAGTGGAAAGAATATTATGATTCGAAATAACAACGCAGAAATATAAACTTTTTTTAGGGACTTTTTAGTAATTGCAATATCTTGTAATATAAACCGATCAAAGCAACTAAAATCTTTGAGAATGATATTTCATCCTTGCAATATTTTGAAACACTTTAAGTTCATGTCTCCGTTTTATTGTTATCTTTAAATTTACAAAATTATAAATAGAAATACAGAATAATAGATATATAATAAAATAGATTATAAAAATTCTAATAATTTGATTTTCAGCTCTCGATGATTGAAGTAATTATTAAATTACTGCCCTTTTAAAAAAGAAAACCTTAACTTCAAAAGTAAGAACTTTTCAGGATAATTAAGTTTATTGACTGTATTAACATATCAAATAATTTTATAACTTTAGAGCCTATTATTTGTTATATGCTAATTCAATCTGAATATAAGGCATTTCTGCTTCATTTGTTTGTTATTTGAGATGTTTTTAGTTTTGAATTGTTACTTAAGGTTATTTGTTAAAAGTATTTTGTGATCAATTTAAAAGCATTAAAAGTAGAGATAAGACTTTTGTATCTGAAAAAATAATTTCTTATCTTAAAAATTATATTTTGGACATAACTCAATTTTCAATTTTGAAATACTTCTTTAGTAGGGTAAGTTATATGTTAAAATTCTTTTATACTTGATGTATCAACAAACGCGATTTATCTAATCGGAATATTTCTGTGTAAATATCGCACAGTTGATTTAGGAGCCTGAATCAGTAATTTTCTGGAATGTCACACATCTCAACTGGTTCTGGCGTTCAACCGCTCCTGAAGGACGTTATTTATTTCGGATGTTAGTTAGCGCATACAGACGATAGGTCCGGTTCACGTTCGCTGCTCCGTCATGCTTTTTTTCAGTCGTTCACCTTTGGATCTGCCCTGTGTGAAATTTTCAACTCGTCGATGATATAAGTCATTTAAAAACAGACGCGTTATTGAATTCGAAATCGTTGTTTATTATCTCTTGGCAAATTATGAACTTGATTAATAATTCATTCCATGACATTTCAATATTTTAATGCGATAGAAAATTATAAAGTTAAAAAAAGATCGCGCGGACTGTTAAAGATATTTTGAAACGAGGCGCTTATAAGCATAAACATTTAACGCTCCAAAATATATTATTCAGAGGTTAAAGTGTTATTTTCAAAAATTCATCGTTACGGAAATAGACATCCTAAGAATACGATATTCTGAAATACAATAAAACGTAATGTTCAAAAATATACCATATTACAACAGCGTGTGCGTGACCAAGTGGTCCGAAATGCTATGAATAAAGGCTGTAACGCGATATTCCGATTTACTTGATTCTTGAGAAACGTAGTTAAAATCCACCGAAAGACGCGGCTGTCCGAAGTGCGGATTTGTCGATTCGGGCGAATTTGGGAATCCTCGCGACTTCGATCCCGCGTCGCGATCGCATCTCGATCGTGGATCTTTCGTCGACCACAACTGCGATTACATTCGTGGCATGGCGCAGACTCGTTTTCCCTTCTAACTCTCCCTTCTCTTCGATATATCCCCTTCTCTTTCCTCCTATCGTCTATTCTGTTTCTCTCCTTTCGTTCATCTCTCTACTCCTCTTTTTCTTCTCTTTCTTTCTCTTCCTCTCTCTTTCTCTCTTTCTCCCTCTCTCTCGCCCACTCTCTCTTTATCTGTGTCCTCTTTCCGTCTCTTTCTTTAAGCCGGTTCGAAGAAGGGTTGGCCCATTTGCAACTAAGAACAATGCGAGAGCAAAGATGACGAGACGGGTCGGCATACACTGATAATGACAGCTCGCGAATTCATTTTGCGCTTGGCGCCGATTCTCTTACAAGTCTGCGATGTCGCAAGGAACTCTATGATGCGTGAATAAAGATTATGACGCATAGGTGCCGACTACACAATTTTTCATTTTCACTGCTCGATTAGAGAGAATACAGAATATTGAATACGTTATAGTTCCAAATAGCTTTTATCATATTTTTCTCTTTGTTGCATATTTGATTTAGTTAAAAAATATTAAGACACACGTATTATATAATATCTATATATTCTCAAATTTATTGATTCATGAAAATAGTAATAAGACTTTTAATCGAAACTTGCAATCGATATAACAAAAAAAATATTTTCTTTATATTAGTTTAAAAAAATTGTCGTACAATGCAATATTTTCCTGTTGGTAAGGATATATAATAACGTGATGGCATGCGAAAACCGGTATAGCGACGCTTTTTTATAAGAAGCTGTTTCTTCTCGTGCACCCGGTACAATCGTGACACGTTGCAGCGGGGATATCGTAGTGTAAAGGGATTTAGATTTTTGAAGTTACGTTAACTACAAGCAAGTTACTACTACATCGAGTAGCTACAACATTCCGCTACATCGAACTTTATGTAAAGTCTATACCAGCAGATGTTCAAGTATCGATACTTCGATAATCGTTTGTTAGGCGAAGCAATTTCCATTGTAATATGTTTCGCGAGAATATTATACTTATAATGTTGCAAGTTATTCCAATTTCCATATCGTACGAAAAATGTTAAATTTGTGAATTATATGTTGAAAAATTTATCTAAAATTCTATTTGAAAATGCTGAAGTGTAAAGGAAACGACTAAAACTAATAATTCTAATTATAATCGTGTTGATATCATGCATAATACAATTTTATTTTTTATAAAATATAAACCTAACTTAAACAAAAATTATGAAATTAAACAGAAATTGAAATGTTAATTCTGTGCCTTTATAAATTAAAAGTGTCGATATAAAATTAGTCTATATCTTCGATATAATTGGTTCAGTCAAACATGTATACATTTGGCATATGTGCGAGAGGAGGATACATAAATAACATGTAATAAATTTATTTTCTTAAATACGTGCGGAAGCCTTGAACGGAGGCACGGGAGCATTCCCACTGGTTTTCTGCTTTGAGTTAACAAATCGATAAGCGAGTGAAAGGAAACTCGAAGGTCAACGACCGTTTGAAAACGACGTGGACACCGGTTGCATTAACGATGATGACTGCAGTCCTAGATCGTTATAATCCTAACGTTACTACTTTCACGGGTACTTTATGCGCGCTTTCTGTCGCGGTTCCTACGTGCCTGAGAATCTTTCTGCGATTGGCAGATTGTTCGGAAAATGAAAGCGTAAGAACGGAAGCAGATGAGCATGTTCACAGATCGGTAGATATCCGATAATTCATCGTGATTTAATTTAAGGAAAGTAAAATAATAACACGGAAAAATAAAAAAGCGTTGGTTAAATATTCTTAGACATACTTCATTAAAAGTTTATAATTAAGAATTTTTTTTTAATACAGAAATTTCCCTCATGCTCTTGAGTGTTTTTTATTCATTTTTTATATATAAAAAGTTCTTTACAACAATTTGGTTTCCAATATGCGTAAATTATTTAACTCTTGTTAGAAAAAATTTGTAATTTCTAGCAGTACAGATATTTTATCATGAAAGAAATAGAAATTTTGAAGAAAGTGATTATCATTCTTCGAACAACTGTCATTCACGGAATAATGTGTTTCGAGGTCTCAGCAAGAACTAAAAGCAAGCGTAACCAGCAGCGAAGCAGGAGACAGAGAGTAAAGGAACGTTTTCTCGTTTCAGCCGACAGATCGAATCGAAATAAATCGGTGGTACGACAAACCGGTTCGCGCATCGCGTGAGTGCGCCACGGCGTGCGCACACGATCGTCGTGTGTAAGGGGGCCGGGGGGGTGAATCTTATCTTTTTCGGGGGACGAAGAATTACGAACAATCCTGGCTGTCCCCGTGCCGGGAGGAAATGTATCGCCAGATGTTTTTCACGTGCCAAGTGCAGTACCTCAACGACGTCGATCCGTTCAGTTATCCAACCCTCTATCCGGATGTTAACCCTCCCGATCACACCTTCAGCGCGACCTTGCCGCTAATCAACCAGCTTGCCGCTGTGCATCGACTTCTTCGGGCACCTCACAGGGTAAGTTATTAATATTTCCGACCTATATATTATTTTACCGCTCTCCGGAGCCGAATTATACAAATGCTTGAGTCGTAATTGCGTTTTGCGTGCCAAGAAAGTTCATAACTATCTCCCTCCAGTTTTTAATGGGAGATTCTCGAAATATATCATATTGTACCACAAAATACATATTCTTATGTATTACAAAATTATAAAAATTGATATAATCGATTGATATCAATACTCGAATACCATCGTGTAAAATATATGTAAGATACACATATATAAAAAAGTTGTAAAGAAAAGGTTTGGTAGTATGTCACATTAGAAATTGTTAAAAACAATGTTAAATTGTTAAAAACAATGAAATTAAATCTTATTAAGTTCATAATTAGAATTGGGATTATTTCAATTTTAATTTTACATTTGCAGAAAATGCAATGTTTACTCTTGATTCCGCAACTTTTGGAACCAAATGTTTTAGGATAAAAGCTTTGCAAATTAATTAGTTTGCCCAGAGATTAATTCAACTACTTAGCATTAATGAGTTAAGTTTTTGTTCTATGAAACTTTTCACTTCTTCTTCTTCTTTCTTATCTTATGATTACTTAATCAAGAATTTATTTAAGCGAATACGAAGATATTGTGAACGTAAATTTGACTATGGGTAAATTTATTAAGGAAAATGTATAAATTGTAATTAAAATGTTAATTATTTTTTTACTCAAAATTTACATAGTTTGCATATAATTCTATATAAGACTACAAATCGTTGATAAGTCGCACATAATTTTCGCACGCAATTTATTGCAACAAAGCAGCTTCATAACGCTCGTGATTTAAAATCATCAAGTACGCGAGATTCAGTACGTAATCAATTTTATTCATCACAAATTGAATGCTTTCAAAATAAAAACACTCTCAAACTTATAAACGACGATTTTTCAGTATTTTAAAAATCGAAGATATAAATTTGAAATAGGAAGACAGGGAAGGCAGTTTGCTATTACTAAGAATAATTATCTTTCGTATAATGATACTAGATTTATCAAAATTTAGTATTAACAATTTGTTGATATCAGAATTGTGATGAATTTAATATTGGAGATTCAGAATTGGTGAGGCTATAATAGTATTCCATTAAAATTTGAAATTGCATATCCATGGCGTAATAAGGTGTTGAAATTAGACGGAAATCTCATAGGATACTGAGCGTAGGAGTCACAGATCGCGGCACGCGTCCTTTGTTTAGCTCTGTCATCGTTTTGTCTAGGACGGTCCCTTCACGACTATTGTTCGTGAGTACAGTTAAATGCTACTGCATTGCCGTTTAAACCTCAGCCCTGGCTATCTTCCTGATTGTACATTCTGACCCAATTGTGCTGTCCTGCCGTAATGTGTTCCCAGAAGAGCTCTGGCAATGCAATTCTTCCACGTTTAAGACTCTCGTAAAATCTGCTTGAACGCGATTAAGATTCCCGAAAATATTCTTACCGCAGAGATTGATCACAGTTTTGTTTTCTTGATTATTTTTATTTCTCTAGAAGAAAAAATAGAAAAAAATTAAAAAACAAATTTATATAAATATACATATATAATTTAATATTATTTAATAATATTTAATATTTATATGAATAAGTAATGAAATTATTTTATAATTGAAATTTAACTTAATATACATACATGTATATAATATTAAAATAGAAAAAACTATTGTCAAACGAAATATATTTTCATTTTAAAATTAGCTCAATTAAATAGGATATTTTTATAAAAAGATTTATAAAAATCAAGTGTGCTGATGTCTACCAGCTATCAGTTATCAGCATTTCGACAAGTTACGTAATGACGGTCATCATTACGGAAGATTAACTGAATAATAGGCGTGTAACGAACCGACATGATATAGGTAGAGACCGTGTAACACTTTAATTCTCTCTTGCATCCTCTTCCTTGTATCTGAGGGTTCAAGCGACTCGTGAAATATTTGCCGGCCCTCTTCGGGCCCTTCTTCGGCAGACGTAACGGTACCTTGCAAAGCATTACTCTCTTAAAGAAAGAATAAAAAGTTCGTTTACGACCTGGATATTATACTACCTATAGGTACCTTTCGCCGATGTACCGGTTATCTCGACGACAGTGGCGGATTCTAACTTCTTTCCTCGTCCTTTGGTTTTATCCTTCTGAACGGCGCGTCTGATCACTTTATCCAAGCATTTTCAACAGATTCGAGACGAACCGTATTCAATGTTGCTTAAATTTCAAAGTTTTTTATGTTTCTATATTATTAATATTAAACTATTTTGATAATTATAATAGCAGAATTTAGCCCTATTTTTAAATATAATTTGAGAGCTACATAAAATTTAAAATTTAGTTTTTAGTCACGTTGCAAACCATCAATTGAAATTGAAGTTCGAAATTCCAATATGTGTACGTGTTAAAAACATTTTTGAATATTTTTATTTTTATTTATTAGATAATTTTGTTTTAATTTTTCAAGAAATACTCCGTAATTATAATCTACTTATATTACATTATTATTTTAAACAAGCACTAAAATGATCGTATTATGATATTCTATGAAATATTCTTTCTTTTTCGCACTCTCTGTCTCCTCTTAAACATTTTTAATTTAATTATTATTAATACACAAATGTCCGCATGGAAAATGAAAAGATCAAATATTATCAGAAATATAAAAATATACCAAGTTTTAACACTTCACTTTAACGCATACATAACAGATATCGAAATTATGCGAAATTATTTCCCCTTACCTTGCCCCACTTTTAGAGATGCGGTTAATTTTACGGGCCATCGTCTTTCTGCTATTTCACTTAACGTCACGGAAGCACAGTGAAGTGCTCTGTTTTATGGGAAACGGAGCGCCCGCGTGGACGAAAACCGCGAACCGAGGCCGCTTCATTTTTTTTTCTTCCTCACTATTGAATGGTAATGGAGAGTTACGATTGCGATTTATGGGCGGCGTTACACTTCGGAGACTCTGAAATTTCGATTTTATGGCCGTGCGGCTTATCGCCCACCGCCGGCAATGGACTGCGAAGTGCACCGCCTCTGCCGTCGTCGTGCGATCGAATACCACAAAGAAAGAGACGTAAATCAATAGGGATACGTTTTTTCAACGAGCTCTGAGAACAGCATCGTTGCAACCGAGCCTACCGAGAGATTATCCAAATTCAGTGTAACGTATCATCGATAACCAGTTCGCCGGTTAATGTGACTGTAATGTGTGTACACATAGTGTAGAAAAATTAATCATCTCGCTTGAGCTCGAAGCCGGTTCTTTCTACATAATATCTAGACATGCAAATTGTTGAGCGTTAAAGTCAAACATCGTGTAAACTAAATTATTTATAATACATAAGGCGATTTCTCCAAAACAAATTTACAACGGGTACATAATACGTAATACGTAATTTGTTTAGAATTACGAAACATCATGATTTATCATGAGCACTATGAATCTGCATTTAAAATAATGATTATTCTTTCATAAATTATTTTGATAATATAAAATATCACTATATTCTTCTATAGATAAAGATAGAAGAGTAAATTAAGAGGTGATTATTAAATTGAAATATGAGAAAGGAATGAGATAGAATATAAGAGAAAGTTCAACATATAATATATATGACAAAAAATCGAGTCTGTTTTGGATTTTATTTGGACAAATCACGGAAGGAAGCTGCATTATAGGATATGAGACAGAGAACTGTGAATAACTTTTCTAGTGGTTCACTTTTTCTAGTTTTCCTATCGAAGTCCAAACTTGTACATATCCTAAAAAAGTTAGCTTATTGGAGAAGTAAACGAACAGAAATGCCGCATTTACCTTTCACCACGAAGCATCGAGATTTTCAAGCTAACGAAAGAAAAGAAATTTGGTAAAATTGTGTTTTTCACTCGTTCATTAAGTTAAAATGTACATCTCTCAGATGAAGTAAAGAATTGTAATTTGCCAATGTGCTTGATGGAAATTTTGCGAGAGAGAACTTTATCAGTTCTTAAAAGAGAAATGGACAAAAAAAAATTGATTTTATTTGGAAAAATATAATTATATAATATATACGTACATACATATACAAAGACTGATTAACATAGATTTTATATGGATGATGCTTAAGGATTAATTCCGATGGAAGATTAAGGAAAGTTATCTCTCTGGATTGCACGTTAGTGCATAAGATATAATCAATTCAAGAAGGCGTACTCTCTCCTGCCGATTTGAATTTATGTATCTGCAGGTATCTCCTATCGTTCCTGTAATAAATGAGTCACGCCTTTCCCGCGTTGTGAAGAAGTTTGCGATTTTCACCATATTTTACATACACGCTTTAAAAATTAATAAACGATTATTTCGGGAATAATGTACAAATTGCATTTGGAAAGTCAAAACGGAAAATGAAATATTAATTTTGTTTCGAATTTAAATTTATGATATTAATAATAACTTATTTTAAATTAAATAATTAAAATATCTTAATATATTTTAAATTATTTTAAAAATGTATAATCCTCTCTTTTTAATGACGAAAGCTAATATGATTTCTATATTTTACGAAGAGCATATAGAAATTATTTAATATAATATGAACGTAATATGAATAATACGAATAAATAAATTAATAACATATTATTATATGTGTTATTAATAGAAACTACTATCTAATATTTCTAACATTACTTGGAGAAAAGAAAAAGAGGGATAGATGACACTGTAAATTTTCATTCCGTTCGTTTATTCCTCGGATTTCGCAGCGTTTGACTTGATTTTTGCGGTTTTGACACTGAATCATTCCACTCCATGCTTGGGACTTGAGAGTCATCTGATAGACGGTCCCTGGATGCCAACTCACCTACCTACCTACCTACCTACCTACCTACCTCTCCAGCTCCAGTCAGCCGGCTCACGTAGTTATAGGCAAGTTGTACGGACCTCTTTGTTGCATTCCGCCACGAACGCTCGTGCATGACGACGACGCCGGCAGTGTCCAGTTTCATTCACGAGGGGCGCCGTAATTCCCGATGGAGCGCTGGAATTTGTTTCAGAGGTACTCCGTGTACACACGAAGGAACGAATTTATAATTCTACGGGCCGCGCCGCATGAGACGGTACACCCACGGCCGGGATGAGATCTCTGTGTGTGCGTGCATTCCCATCTTCCGGCTCGTGTCAAACGGCGGGCTAAAGACCGAATGTTCTTCGTGCGAAGATATCGCGTTTGGATTAGATCGCAGATTAGATAGAGTCTATGGAGTTAAAGACCACTTATCGAAATCGCGCTCACCAGCGGAGCGGTATTGCTTATAGTACCGGTTTTATCGACATTAAACGCTGCGTCCTTCTTTCCTCTCTAAGTTTTATAAATTTGTTGTGTAATTAATATTTTAAACATAGGATATTTACAGTTTATCGCAGTTTTTCTTTTAATTCTTTTACTATTTTTCATTTATTTTCAATTAAAGTTAGTCTTAATAGAATTTCCACATTAATCATAAATATATTCTATGAATTACATTAATTCTACATATATTCTGTAAATATTAAGATTGCTTGATTGCAATAGGTCACAAATTTTAAATTTTATAGTGAGATTTAAGAAATTCTTTTGATTTAATATATTTTTCTTTAAATATCGCTATTTCTTAAGAAATCAAATCTCCACAGATTTACATTTCGGGACTTCATTTTCATAATTATCATAATCTTTAATTATAAAACAGTCTTGTAGCTTTCAACTTTATCTAATCGTCCAAAAATAAGGCTACATTAATGCTAAGAAGAACGCATAATTTTCTTCCTTAATTAGTATCTTTGCATTAATTCGATAAATTAAATTGAGATCGGCAAACTTCAGAAGCGGTCGAAAAAATATCCTCGAGGCGATCTTACTTTAGACCGTTCATAAATATCGCCAAAAATCCTCGCGCCAGTGGCTAAAAAGATGGTGCCCAAGCGAGATCAGGACGAAAAAGGAGGAGAAGAAAAAGAAGCAGAAGGTCGGACGAAGACTGCCGGGTTGGGACGAGGGAAGAGTTTCGCTCTTCGAGTGCAACGATCCGCGCGACCATCTCAGCGAGAAAGGCGTTACGGCATTATATTTTGGGAGTACGGAATTAATATTCATGAACTAAAGCGAGCGAGCGAGCGCAGCAAGGACGCTGCTTCGGTATGGCTATGCGGAGAGATGACGGACAGGTTACGATCGAAATAAACGCGGTCGCTGGACCGTTCCGAAAATGATTGCAAATTACAGATTTTCGTGCAGAGCAATCGTGTCGGGCGGTGTTCACATCGCCATGGCTGCTTATGACCTTATTCGCGCGATGCTATACGGTATCTGGGGATCAATAACCTTTCTCGTGAGAGAACGAATACTTCCGGAAGGTATTACCCGAAACGATATAATATATTTCGGATCGCCGCACTCGCAAAATCGCGTTATTAATCTGTCGATTCTGCCAATGCTTTTTCCCCAACTTCGAACTTCATAATGAATTTTTTCAATCACGAGCACAATTTTGTCATATAACGCAACAATTGCATATTAGACTTTTTTTTTACTATAACTAAATCTACAAGGATTTTTGCTTTTGCGATTATGACATACTCAATCGCCATGAAGCCATTTAAACAGTATAATAAAGAAATATTAGTTTAGAGACGAGAAAGTTAGAAATTAATCTAATTAAATCATTAGTTGACTTAATCGACAAGTTAATATATTATCTTCATTTGATCTGATTAACTGTACGATGTCTCAAATATTATTTCATTAGAGAGAGAATATGAAGGGTCTACAGTTAAATACTAGAATTCGTAATGCAAACTAAAAGTTCCTAATCTGCGGTTTTCTAGAAGTTCAGTTTGAAATTCAAAGCTCTACGGAGCGCACACTTTGAATAAATCTGTTCAGAATATAATTTCATGTACATCCTAAAATATTTGTGTGTCTAAATTTTAAGTCTGTGCACATCGATGAGCATTATATCCGAAAAGAACGTTATATCCAATTAGAAATGTAATTTTGAAGGAACATAGTTATCGTAATCGCTTCATTTACTCTGACTCTTTATATTTTCCACACGTTTTGCTCGTTCGTAAAGTCACTGCTTATGCAATTTCATCAAAACGCTGCACATTGCATACGCGTTACAATACTTTCCGGCAATAAAGTCGCTATTTCCGAATTTCACGGTTTCGCAAGCGTTTTATGCGTGGTTGTGAGGCGGAGTTAACTTCTTCTTGATGTACCCTTCGCGAAGCATTTCCGAGAGGCGCCGCTTACATTTCGGAGAGGAACGCGCCTCAAAAACATTTACATAATCGCTACGTAACGAAATTCCTGCACGAATCATTCGCGAGAGATCCGCGCTGCGCGAGAATAGCGTTAGCATTAATTATGTCTCTTATTGAAAGAAGCATGTAGTTAAGACTACCACTACTAATGAATAAGTAAAGTCAGGCTTATTTAAACATTTACACGAGTTGAAATTTGTATTTATACATATTTTATCTCAATTTAGAATTTTATATTTGAATTGATTTAATCAAAAAGGGAACAAATTCACTTTTTGTTAATTTGAGAAAAGTGAGTTTAATTAATTATTTTTGTAACTATAATAAATAATTATATAAAATTTTAGCAATATACTTGAATATCATTAGAAATCTATATTCTTATATTATTTAAGAACAGAAAGATCACAAGATTGTTTTAGATTACTCGATGTGATGAAAAATCTAAATAGAACTCGTAAAAATTTTTTTACAGCCGTTATGGCTGAAAGTTTTGCCGTTCATGAACGTTTTAAACATCATCTTTAATAGCGTACTTTGCCTCGTGCTATACGCAAATTAGTTCAGGAAAAAGTAATGGTCGCATAAAAGTTTTCAATGATCTGTGAAACCTTGTCATCGGATCGCGCTATGGATATCAGCTGACGGTTATGAAACCTCTTTTCGCGATATCTTTCTTTTGTACTCATGCGCAAAGTCCAGCGTGGGAATTTTCGATGATCCGCGAATTTTCCAAGAATCAAGGCCGTTACGGAATCTATTCCTGCAATAAGAGCACCGCATTGTTCCATGAAGCGCGCTTTATGAGATTCTTGATTTCAACTTTATAGCTTTAGGTATCTTGAAAATTTGATGCAGCATCATTATTTTTACGTTTATTTGTATTTATTAATTTAGAAAATCAATTTAATCCGTGTATGGTCGCGAATAGTATCATCGTCACTTGTATTTTAAACGTAAATTACATATTAATTTCACAGCTTTATTTATTTAATTTCTAATTTATAGCAAAATGAATAGAATAGAATGATTTATGATAATCTTTTATGTATTTTTTATGTGTATATATTGGAACAATAACAACAATTGCATAATTAAATTTTATATATTAGAGTTATTAGAATAGGATTTTAAAAATATACTATAATAGATATATTTATTAAATTTCCAAATTAATGACAAAAATAATGTATTGTCTATATCATATATGTAGTTTCTATTTCAACATGAATCTAGAAAATATTTTGTTTTATTTTATTTTTTAAATACTTTAGAATATTTTTGTATTGATTAGCTATACATAATGGTGTATGGGAAATAGGAAACAAATACTTGTGCCAGTTGGCAACGGGGAGATATCTTTATCGGCTATTTCTTCGATAACAATCGATACTGTATCATTCTATTCCCACGTTCGCCAGTTGCACTAGAACGATAAATTCGCGTGCCGTCGTGCGCTTCGGAACTCCACGACAATGCGGGCGAATCTCGTTGCAATTTTTCGTTATACGCGCCATGTTACGATACTCGAGACGTCGTTTACAACGATAGAGTGAGATAGATCCCGAACGAATGGACTTCATATAACTGGTTTATGTCTCGAGGGCAAAGTTCTCTTCGCGAGCGTAAACGTAAGCGTACATAAAAGCGTGACATTCTCCCATATGCATACGTATCCTACGTGAGCGTAACTTTATAAATGCAAAATTCAATTACGGAACGAAATATGACATCGTTATTCATTGTCTCGAAATGATACACACGGTATTTCCGTTCTCGTATCGATTAATTCACAAGTAGATTACGAATGAGTGACTAGCATTGTTGCCACATTAAACAATATAAATTTGATAAATAAATTATTTATATTGTAAAAAAATTTAGTGATAAATTGATATTACATTTTATTATTAGAAAAGTTTACTTTTTAAATAAATAAATATATATATAATATTTATTTCAAATTAGGTTAAAAATTCTATATTAAATAAAGCATTCTTAAAATTCGTTAATAATAAGTAATTATAAAAATAAGTAATAATTATGCATAGAAATAA
>VBVQ01000577.1:0-25255 GCA_011636635.1 Tetramorium simillimum
GTGGTTCTGGGATCTTGCCCGCTCGGCACTATCTTCTCTACTCTTCTCAGCAACTTGATCTCGTCCTTCTCGGCTATTTCCCTCCACCCGTTCAAGGTCTTGCTCGCGTCCGCTTCGTCAACGTTTTTATCTCTCCGCGCCTTCCTTTTCGTGTCCATCTTCCTTCTGTCGCCGTTCATAGTTACGCGTATTGTTTCTAGCTTCTTCGTCGGAGTTTTGACGATCGTCTGTGGCTTCTCGCGAGGTCGCTTTCTCTTGTTCACTTCACTGGTCGCTTCGGAACAGGACGAAGATACCGAACGTAAGGATTCTTTGCTAACGATCAGCTTTTCTGGTGGTTTCCCGACGATCTTCGTTCTCTTTGGCTCTGTCTTAGTGATTTGTAATGTGCTTTTCGCGGGAGATTTTAGCTGGGTGCTTGACGTCCTTCTCGTCGCAGGCTGTTCAGGACGCTGCTCAGATGTCTTTCGTAATAGCTCCTGTCCCTTGGACGAGACCGCCACGACGCCTTTAAGAGACTTATCCACCGGACGCTTCTGTTTACTCGTCGACGAATTATACGGAACCGTCGAGCTCTTCACTACAGTGCCTGACGGAAGTACTCTGGTCTGCACGTCCCTCGTTTCTCTCTCTTTATGCTTCTGTGAAGCTTTCTTGACTTCTATCGGCGAGGCGAGTTCGTGTGATCTGCTGAGCCTGCGGCAGGATTGCTCTTGCTCTTTCTTCGTAAGACGGAGCTTGTCCTTCTTTGTAACTGAGAGAACCTCCGGTCTCGTTCTTTCCGGAGATCTCTGTCTCGCTTTAGTGGCAACGGAAGTTACGTGTCTCGATGGCACCTTTACTGCTGCGAGTTTATCAAACTTCACTGAAGATTCGCGAATCGTCCTTGATACCGATGGTGTTGAAGAAGAAGCGTGACTTCTCGTGCCGCTCGACGGCAGGTTTAACTTCTTCGCCTCGAATTTGGTCTGTGACAAGCAGGGATCCGATCTTCTCTTGCCGAAGGTGTTGGAGAGCAAAGCGGACACCTTGGCGGTCTTCGAGGCGACCGGGCTGCTGGAGGACGTGCGCACGATCGTGCTGTGAAACTGCTCGCGACTTCGCCGATGTCGCTCGAGGTTGCTGCAGAATCTCTCTCTCAGCGATCTGATGCTCGACACGCTGTCGGCATGCGCGAAGCACTGTTCGTGCCTGGGTTTCGAATACGCGGTGTACGAGTTATCGATCAATCGCGTACTCTCCGAGTACAATTTCAAGGTTCTGCTGTGACGTGATGATTTTCTTCGAGGCGGCGAGGGCGGCCTCGACGCCGACATAGTTTGCGGAGGAACTCTACCGGGTGACGAGAGGCTGTGAGAAGAAGCTCTCATGACCGGCGACGGCGGCGGCGGCGATCTCGTGTCGATCGAGGACAGGATCGCCCACTCGTGCCGCGTCGAGAATGCCGTCGTCTTCGTGGACGAGATGATGGTTGACGTGCACGAGGCGCTTCTTCGATGCACGCGGATCCTCGTCAGAGTCGGCGAGATCGGGAAATACTCAATCTCCGAGTCGTCTGTGGACAAAGTTTCGCCCAGTTTGGTCCAGATTCTCGGTATGCCGTCAAAGGCCCTTCGCTCATACACCCTGCCCTGCCACCCAAAGATCAGTCGTCTAAAGGTTGTCCCGTTCAAGGCTAAGCTGGTGGACGCGCCGTGCTTCGCCGGCGCGACTGCGTGCCGTTGCGAGGGCTCCGTGGCTCCTCATAGTGACGTTACTGCGGCTGGCGGTGCGCTTACGTAAAAAGGAGAATTGCAAAAAAAGAGCTTTTCGGAAGGACCGGCTCGCGCACCAATATCGACAGACTATCGAGAGGAGAGCTGTGCCATATTTAAACTTAGGTGAGAAACGCCCGAGGTCAGGTTGCACCAATACTCCACTAGTTGACTAATTCCGATTATCGATTACCTGTCCCCGTCTAGATCGCAGCCTTGGCCACGACGCGATATCGGGGGAAGGAAAGTTTTAGGCTGACGGAGAGGCCGGTGCGTCGGTTGATTAATTAATTAATCGATACCGGCGAGTCGGATCGCCCGGTAAGTTTATCGGCGAAGTACCACAATAGTTGCGCTATCGCCCGAACTTGGACGGATATTCCGTTGCCCCGCGACAGCCTCTTCTCCAGCCTAATTAATCGCGATTAGTGTTAACTGACGTTGATGCAACCGCCCACGGGAGATTACACATACAAAGAAAATTCTTATCAAAGCTGTGTGCTTCAAACAGAGCACTACTCACACGTCATGCCGCGCGCTTCTCAGAACAGATCAGCGCTGTGAGAGTTAAAATTGTTTTAAAGAAAAAGTCGCCTCGACTCTCGTCGATCCAATCTTGCGAAACATCGAGGACATTTTTTTTAATAATTATAAGTAGCTTGAAATAATTATAAATCAATTATAACAAATTTCTCTAATAATAAAATGTAAAACTAACTTTGTATAACTTTTTTAATATAAATTGATCTTTTTCCTCATCACTCGAAGTTTCGGAACGCATGCGTAATTGACAAAACACAATTAATAATTAATAAAAACGCACACATTGCAAGCAACCTTAAGATACATACACCCGCATGCCAAAAATAAATTCGAGTTACACGGCCGATGTTGATCAGCGTGCTGATTGTAGCATATTAAAAACGTATGAAAAAGGTAAGAAACAAAAGAAAGACCAAAAACGCATACAACACGAGGATCGGGGTGACTCACCCTTCGGACGTTCCGGGGCTGGCTTGCGAAGCCCATGGAGGGGTACGTCGCCACCGCTCTGCACCGTCTTGTATGCCAGTCTCTGCTCCAAAAGACTGAGCGGACTGATGTCTTCTCGTCGGCGGAACACCAGCGTCGAGTCACTCTCGTAACCTGACTCTTTGAGGGCACTTTGCAAACGAGAAACGTCGGTGAGAAACGTCGGATGATTTATTATGCCGGTTTAAAGAGATAAGAAATTGACATTGTACTTACTGAGTCATGTACGGCTTGGCCGCGGTACGTGCGTTGCTACGCTGATCGAAGGGCTGAAAACAGAAAGAAACACCGTTACCATTGTCAGCTGTTACGTCGACGGTCCTCGATCGCCACTTATCGTCTACGAAACATGCTACGCATACGCTACTGGCGCGAGAGACGCGATTACTCGAGATCCGAGAACGAACGGTTTTTTAATCGAGCTCAGCAATCACATCGAGCAGAACATCGAGCAGATCATGCCGCAATCGTGTAATGCTAAGCCGGGATGAAGAGGGACGCGGCAGGATTAAGCTAATGAGACATAATCCGGTGGAGATGAGAGATACAGAGGGAAGAAACAAGCACGTAGGAGATTAAGATATGAGGAGATTGACAAGTATGACAATAGCCGCTTGTGATGCAAAATGTATCTGTGAAATATAAACGATTTTGTAAATTGGGAAAAAATGATGTCACTAACGTAAAAATTATTGATTCATAAGAATAAAAAATAATTGTTATCATTCATCGATCGATAATCCTCAACAAAATACTGCGCTCATGCCGCATCGAGTGGTGTATTAAAAAAATATTTTCCAGTGTCTTCAGAATTTCGCGACGTGTACAGAGAAAGCGCTAAAAATGCGGCTTTAAATTCTTCTCATTAAAAAATATTGTATAATGACACAGATAGAGATGTGTGTAAAACAGGCGTGTAAAGAATAAAAAGAAAGAGAGATGCAGAATCCTGACAAAGATGCAAAAAAGAAAAGTAAGAAAGTAAGGGAGAGCCGACAGTCGTAGAGATAGAGACAGACAGCAGACAGATAAATAGACAGATAGAGGACAACATCATCGTGCACTCTACTTGTCGATGATGTGACAGCCGTTCTAACCCGTGAAACGGCTTGCGTGGTGATAACGGAGGGTGTTGTCGGTGATGGTGGTAGCATGATATGATCGGTGCTGGAAAAAGAAGAAGAAGTAGAAGAAGAAGAGAGCGGCGGTCGCTGCTGTTGTTCTTGGTCTTGATGATGGGGCTGTTGATGATGGCGATGCTGATGATGATGCTGATGCTCGTGATGATGATGATGGTGGCCGTGATGATGATGATGATGACGATGATGCTGCTGCTGCTGTTGCTGCTGCTGCTGCTGCTGGATGCTGTTGCTGCCGGCCGAGCTCGACACGATCGCGGCGACGGCCGGAAGCGGCGATACCGCCGATCGCTCGATCCCGACCGGGTGCGACCGGCGTGCCGGGCAACGATCCGGCAACACGAAGCTCTTGGACCTTCCATCCAGCACGCCGGCGGCGTGCCAATAGCAGGGGTCAGCGGCGGCGGAGGCGCGTTCTAGGGGTCGGATGATGCGACCGTCCCCGGTGTCGTCGCCGGCGGCGATTGGACGGTCGCACGACCGATCGGTAGACTCAATCGGGATCAAGGACGACTTGGACTGGTCTTGAACCGGGGTTTTGGAGCGATACGTGCGCGGCTTGCAGGAGAGATCGATCGACCGATCGGTCGAGCCTTCCGGCGCCACCGGACGCGCCCGTCTCATGCCGCCGACGAAGTCGGAACTTTTCGTGCTGCTGATCATCGGTATCCTTACACTGTCCTCCGGCCGGTAGGAGAGGCTGAGGACGCGGGACTGCCGGACGCCGTCGCCCAGAGACTCCATCCTAGCGTGCTGAGGATGTCCGTTTTCGTTCAGCCACTGTCACCCACGTCATCGTCGTCGTCGTCGTCGTCGTCGTCATCGGAAGGGGGATGGATTACGGTGTGTGGGATGGCATACATGAGCGGGCACGACACGCAAAACATTGACGAGCACGCACACGCACACACACACACACGATCGAGGACATCGATCGTCCCGGGCGGACGATGATCGGGATCCGGACGATTCGGCGATTCGCAGGACGGGGGGTTCAAGGCGTTAGGTGCAATCGGTAAAACGACACACCGTGCATGAGTTAATTACATGGATCACCATAGACGCGACGCGCGTGTCCATCGCGATACGCGGACCCTTGGCACCCGGTAATGGTTTTCCGTATAAATCCTTCAATTTAGTTACCATTATCGAAAGATCTATGGTACTTTAAGTAACGTCGGGGAAATTCCCCATGCGAGAGGGAGATTGCATGCACACCCGGGGTGCGCGCGGTCGGGTGCAACGACATCGATTATCAGAGCGCGATAAGCTGTTCGTTATCACGTTGGACGTTAAATCGCACTGAAAAAAAAAATCGCTGGCCGCTGTTTCTGTGCCAGTTAACTTTATAAACAGCGTACCGCGCAGGAACTGGACCGAAAATACATATCCCGAGACACAATAATGACATTAAATTTACAATTGCTCGCGGGGGAAATTGAATTTCATTTTAGAGAACGCGACGGCATCTTCTTATTCGTAATTCTGACTCTACGACAAAATTCTACGAGAAAAGGAAAAGAAGATTCATGTGGCAACATGGTAATTCTACAAGATCCCTCAAGGCGATGAGCTACCAGGTTAATTCCGAAGTAATGGAAAATGTTAATTTTAATTGAATCTTACCAATCTACGCGAGGGAAAGAGAAAGAGAGAGAGAAAATACCAATAGATAGAACGAGGAGAGAATAGAAGGAATAGAGAGACGGAGAAAATTCTTATTTAACTATGCATTAATATAAAAATGGCGTACCCCGTCAAATATGTCCATGACCTCGTCCCACCACTAGAATCACAGAATTAAACACAGTGTTATACTATGCGCTATCTAGAAGGAGTTACTGAAACATTTAGATTTAAATAAAAGGGGGATAATCGAACAGTATCTAGATATTCTTGCCATTTTCCATCTAAGATAGGAGAAGAGAGATGTCGAATAATCTAACGGTAAATAAATATGTCAGAGAGAAAAGTTACATTGCGAACTTGTGTAAAATAGATCATCAGTCGTAATTACGATTAAATATATAATTACACATTAATTACAAATATAATTGAATTACTAATTGAGTCATGGCGCAGACAAATTTAATAAAGCCGCGACTCAATTTGAGATGGAAGCCGGCGTGATATTTAAACATAGGATCAACTACAAGCAGCGCTACAAAAGCCGTGTGAAAAAATCAACGGGGTTGTACTACGTGGAGCCGCAGGGTACCCCGAAGGATGCGATTCTCTCCACTCGAGAGATAATAAAAATTTATGTGCGTAATCTCCATTACGTTTACAGCAGTTACTCTCTCTCTCTGGGGGACTCTGCGCGCCCTGGAATACACGTGCGTGCTTGGTGTATACTGAGAACTTGTGTCTGCGCTGGGTGTACGTGTGTACATGTGTGTCAAAGAAACGCAATAACCGCCACGAGGGCGGCGACAAGAGAGCAAGAGCTCTCGCAATCAATTAACTCGTGATCGCCAAACAGAAAAGCTCTCAATAAACGGAGGAAACGTATATAAAGTTGGCCGGCAAAAGCAACTCGTTTTATTTAACACGATTCGATTGGCGTGATTACCTTCCTTCTCGTCCGCGCGTCGTAAGTCGGCTAGAAGCAAAGCCATTTCAAACGATCATGTTCCAGGTGTGTGTTCAGGTCAATCTTGGGAATCTTTCGGAGAAATCGCGATCGCGCCGCGTCGCATTCGTCGCGATAAGAAAATAAAAAAAAAAGTGAGGGGAGGAAGAAAGATGTCTACGCGAATTTCTACTATCACGACTGCCACGCTCGAGCGAAATATGGCTCGATGTCGCGCGATACAAAGTGATATACTGCACTTTCGATCAATTTTGCGATGTACAACGATATATGACACCCCGACGGAGGGACGAATGGCCAATCTTAAGCTCGCACATTCGGCGCGCGTCCCAATATTAGTGTCAACCGTAGCCAACTAAACTTTGCCTTCTTCATTTATATCTAATTGTAAGATAGAATCTATTCGAAACGCATTATATACACTGAAAAAAAATTCTGGTTAAAAACAAATTAGAAAAATCTTGTAGGATTGATCAAATATTCTGGTTATTATAATAGAAGTTAATACTTTATAACTTCTAATAACCAGAATTTCTATTGTAATAACCAAAATATTTGATCAGTTCTACAAGATTTTTCTGATTTGTCCGTTTTTAATCAGAATTCTTTTTCAGTGTACATTATATATATGTATATTTCTACATTACGTTGTACTTAAAGTTACTCAACAAGGGGTTATCGGTACGGAATATTCCCGTCGTTAGAAGATTCGATTGTCCCGTCGATCGTTACTCTTCGGACGAGCTAATTTCTACACGGTGTCGTATGACCAAATCTTCCGATGTTATGGGAAAGTGCGCTTTAATTTATAGTACAGGCAGGTCAGTCTACTCTCGAGTTACGAGCGATTAAAGTCGCCGTACCTCTTTAGCTTCCTTCTCGGCGATCGACGAGTGTCCTGGTTCATAGTCCTCGATGCGGCCGGGCTGATTTTTGTAAATGTCCGTCGAGTATTTCAGCGTCCCATTCCTAGAGCAGAATGCAAATTGCCCCGTTATCGATCGTTCTTAAAGAGTTTTACATTTAGATTCCAGTTTCTGAGAAGCGATCTGTTCCAACAATAACATTTGATCAAAAGGTGGAACTCGGCAGGAAGAGGACGCGCGGAGGAAATTTAAACGTTCGAAGGCATCTCACGAGCGGCGGGGTACAACAAGCGCGGGAAAGTTTCCGAATTTCTCGCTTACTTTCTGGGCATAGTCGCCGTGGTGAAGTCATTTTCTTTGTTGCGCAGCCGTCGGCGGCTATCGAGAGTAACCGATCGATCCGAGTATGCGCGCGGTTCCGGTTCACTCAAATATCCGCTGCCGCTTCCGTATCCATATCTGCCTCCTGAAACAAGAATGTTTCATTTTTCGCATTTTGTTTTCTGCCGGTTCCTACTACTCGGGCTCCCATTTAGTTCCAGCAAAAAAAAAAATTCTACCGGTAACCAAATAACGTTCAATTAACAGCGCAAACAATTCGGTGTTTACCGTTGGTTTAGTACCTACGACGTTATAATAGAAATATCACGTTACGCAAACACATACGCATACACGCATACCGCGTTATGTAACATTAGTATACACGTTATTTTCAGAATTAATCATTGAGAGATCTTCGGGCATCGAGATTAAGACGTAATCTCGGCTCGCAATTAAATTCTAATCAATCTTTCCCTCTGCGAGTGAAGTTTGGATTAAATTTTTGCCGCGAGAGAAGATCGACTTGGCGCGATGAAACAATCTAAAGGCGGAGCTCGCGTAAGATCGCGGACGTGAGAACTTCAAATCAACTCAAGAAGTTCCCTCGCGACAGCGAAGAATTCACGCCAACTCGAGAAGTTGCTTCCGACTTGGCTTGATATATTCGACGATAGCGCTCGGCACCGCCGGGATTCTCCAAATTCTAAGACGTCCAATTTTGGGAGGGGACGTCTATGCGAACCGAGCAATCTCTCGTAAGTTAAAACACACGTTAATGGTAACGATTAATCGGATCAACCACAATGTTAATTAATGCCTACGGGAGGACGTGTCCTGCCGGGGAAAGGCAAGTGTTAATTATCAACCGGATGTTAGATAAGATAGGTGCAAGGTAGTCATTTTATGTATCTGTCGCAAAATTGTTTATTACTGCTTCTTCACGCTCGACTAGCGCAGCTGTTAAACGGCGAATATATGTACAGCGACAATTGTTATCTTGCGTCACGCAGAAGGCCATATGTCACAGCTACCAATCTACGGAAAATAGCATCCTGCGACGATACATTTTTTCTGCTACGATCGGAGCGTTATCTCTCCGTGTTTTACTTTACATTGATATTAGTTACGCCGTTGTTGCACAAAGTCGCAGCTAGAGCGACTACTG
Source organism: Tetramorium simillimum (assembly GCA_011636635.1). Classification (NCBI taxonomy): domain Eukaryota; kingdom Metazoa; phylum Arthropoda; class Insecta; order Hymenoptera; family Formicidae; genus Tetramorium; species Tetramorium simillimum. Next base: position 8,871 of record VBVQ01000577.1, read on the forward strand.
CGTTACGCATCGCACCCACGCACAGCGTAATATTAGTAGCAAATGTCGCAATTCGACCACCGCAGCGGTCGTGCGCGGAAGTTGCATATATTCACCTCTTCTTGATTTGTATTTTATGGTTACGTAGTCATCTGGAAGCAAAATCGTGGAATTATGCGACAATGGATGGCCCGTTCGCCGACTCGTGTTATTATTCCGAATGCGCGTATTTATCGGCGCGGATATTAAATTTCTTATTTACCTCGCCAATAACGATAATATTGATTGGTATTGTATGCAAAACAAAAATATGCGGACGATCGTTTATATATTTCTCATATGAAACTCTATCTAATAACCGCCCGTAATAACAGAACTTACCGTTTCTGTCCGCGCGGTGCAACGAGTCGTACATTTTCTTGTACCATTTCGCTTGATTGCTTTCCTTGACTTCCTAAAAGTAATTTATCGAGAGAGTACTGAGAGAAGTGCATCTCACGACGTAGAACAACCACTCGTTTATGACGCGATAATTAAAAATTGCGATATAAATCATTTCTTCCCACACGTGATCGCTCATCGAGCGTTCATCGTACCGATTGGAAGGTACTTTTTGTACTTTTTGATTTATTTAATAATTAGCGACCTACCGATCTCAACACGAGAGGGATACCCTCCTTAGTCATCGGGCCGATCCCCTCGAATTTTCGAGGGCCCAGATCGGCCATCTTCTTCGGCCGTTCATGCTCCGTTTCCGGCTCACTCTCGTATTCTTTCTTCACCGTGTAAACTGAACGATTCAAGTTCACAATAGATCATTAGCACTCGCGTACGCAATCAGAGAATAGTTCGACACATACGTAATTAGACACAGCCGGTTAGCGAACATTAGTGATAAGAAACAGACACGGACTTCCGCAGATCGGTGTACGAGTAAATTTGTGGGCGGCTCTTTCGTAATATAATATTATCCAACCATAATAATCGTATTGCAATAACGTTCGATTATTTAACTTACAACCGATCGATACTTACTTATCTCTCCTGGAGAGATCAGCGGTCTGTCGTCGCTCAACGGCCGATTATCGGCGGATATGCAGTCCTCCAAGTAAGCCGCGCCTTTCGGCAATTGTCCCTCTAAAATCGCAAACAGTGGCTTTAGCCAGCGCAAGAAGAAATTGTAACTCCGCAAATTTATAATATTTTTATCTCTCTCCGGCAAGCGGAGAGATTCCTGTAATGGGTGCTGACCTCGCGCTTTCTGCAGCAACGTGATGGTCGGATTCTGGGCACGTGGCAATCGCGGCGCGGACGCGAGCGCGTTCAACCCCTGGGAGGGTGCTGAATGCGAATTCACGATTCGCGAGATGCCGCTCTTCTCGTCCTCACCTTCCCAGGGCGGTGGCGCCTTCTTGAACAGAGTTTTGCGTGAGAGTGCGTACCCTTGAATTTTGACTGCGAGAAACTGAAAAACGGTTTGGACAAAGCGACCACGCACATTTGTTCTTTCCTTTGTGAAGAGGATCTTTTTTTATTACTACATTCATTGAAGAGTTATGTGCAGTAGATTTTGTTTCAAGTTTGCTCGCAAAAATTTAAATAAAGCACGAGTTTAGTTTTTTTATGCCGGATAAATAGCTGGCGCCTTTGGCGTACATTGACTGACATACCTCTTCCTTTGGCTGCCTCTTCCGGCTGAGCACAGGACTCTCGAACGGCACGGGACGAAATTCCTTCCTCTCTGCGACGGGGCTCGCGCCGGCGCTGGCCGGGGTCCAGACCGGCGGGATCGGCTCGCTCTTCGATGGTTCTTTGGTACGTCTTTCGGGACTCGGTGCCTTTGCAGCTGGCGTTTGTCCTGGCGACCAAACGCCTGGCAACGAAAATTCATTCTTGAGTGCGTAATCGACACGGCGCGTCCGTGAGATGATGACTTGTTAATCAATACTCAGGCAAAATGCGGTTATCGCCGGACTACATAACAGTTTTATACAAAAAAAGAAGACCAGATCGATCGATTACTTCCAATAAATGAATCCAGCTTCCACCACTCTCAAATTTACTGTTTGTAAATATGTCAATCACCGCGATATGAAACTTAATTAATTGCAGAAGGATTTCCGATAAGGCAACAAATTCGCCAAAAGGTCTTTGCTCTCCTGAAAACAGATGCGCTACGCGGATTTGGTAGATTGGCGCTAAAGCTAACATATGAAATGTATACGGGCGCGATGCTAAACTTGGCGCACGGGGGCGCGTTACATAAGGGATCGTCTTTTTCCCGGCTACTTCCTAACGTTTTGCTACGTCACCGCCTATTACTAATTCGGATCGTTTAAAAATGGTTCTTTGATGTGGGCGAGCTGTTAAATGCTCTCGCAAGCGTTTACGTTAATCCGCATCACGTATATTCGCAGGGGATTTGAAAAAAATAAATAAAGCTGCGGAAAGAATGTTTTACAACCTTGCACGCCGTTTCGAACGTCGGAGCAATTCCTCTTAACGGCCATTTAACAAACGGTTTTATTAGCTCGTTACCACGGTCCAAATAAGAACGTACGCTATGTCGCAATGTCGGTGAACGAAAACTATTGACGGGTGACTCCGCACGAATGTCAGGTGGGGAGACAACGTTACTACGATAAAGATATATCGTCGTCGCGATGAGTCAGGGGCATATGCTCGTCGGAATTGAACCTCTCGGCCAATTTGCGGAGCCGTATCTCTCTCTCTCTCTCTCTCTCTCTCTCTCTCTCTCTCTCGCGGCAGCAGGAAATCAGGGGTGGGTTCATTTGGGACGCGGGTAAAATTAGAAGCGCGCGTAGGCGGCGTTAGGGCATTATGAGATACGCATAATTGCAATTGGCCGAGAACAAGCTGAGCACAATGCCGCGGCGACGCGGTTTTCTGGAGCGACGCGCGTTTTCTGCGCACGACACGTTAGCGAGGCGTGTTACGCGCGAATTCTATGTACACCGAAGGCCAAAGGTCTGGGATCGGATGTATCGAAAGCAGGGGGACTCTGAAAAATAAAGATCGGCTCTCGGAGAAGCGTCGCCGAATCTTATCGGGAGCGAAACGTATCCAACGCTCGCGACTGCTTAAGATAACACACATATTTCTCCATCCGGGAATATAATAATCGATGTTACCCACGTTAATTTACGACGCTAACGGCTACACGTTCTCGCTAATTGCAACGTACGTGCGATTAATCAGCGCTGTCGCAACGCCAGCTGCATCCGGCTGCGTTCGAAACGTCAAAAACATCGAATTGCCATCGTTTTTGGATCGTGTACCGACAAGCACACACACACGCGTATTCGCGAGCTAACAAGCCGCAGCGATGGCAATTAGTCCGAAACACCGATACCATAAGGACGACGTTCTCAGGTAACCGGAATTAATGCGCGCCTTCCTCCCTGGACAAATTGCCGAATGCGATTACGCGTATTACTCGGAAAATACATTCAGCAGAGACACGCACACGTGCGGCGGGAACTTAATTACGTTCCCGCTACTGAGAACGCACGTGGCCCTACACAATGCGCGACCTACACCCTATACGTAATTAATTTTATTACATCTTCGGGAACCAGGGCGTTGGTTAGCGTAATGGAGATACACTCTCCTCCGATGGCAATTCCATTTCTCTTATCGCGTCGTTCATCATCCACTTACATCGGGGTCAATATTCGAAGAGTTAATTAATTAATTCATTACCGAACATTTCATTAAAAATTGTTAATGGACGGATATTCTTGTCGGTTATTCGGGACCTCGTCGGAGGATATTAATATATCAGACGGCATCCACAGTCATTATGCAAGATGCACGACGACAACAACGAAATTATTCTGTTAGTTTTCTCACACATTCCTCGCGCAGGTTTACCTGGTTTCGCCGACGAGGCTTTAAACGTGGGGGCGAACATAACGTTCTCTGAAAGCATTAAACAACATTTTGTCAGGCAAAATGCCTCGGGTCCTCGCCGTTTCGTAAATCGTATCTTTTTTTTTCTTTCTACGATGAATTTTTAAATGGATCTTTTTGAAGCATCTCGTGATTTAATAATTATTCCGTTCGTCCGCGAGAGAGTTTTTCCAACCTGAACCATTAGCTATCAGCGCGGAAAATCTTGATGCTTATCGCGAGTCAACACTGCGCGACACAAGTCGCTTATATTACACCGCGTCCAATACCGGAGAGCTCTTCAAAGTTACTTTCACGATGGAACCGCGATTCATTAATATAAAAGCGATCCTAATGGACTGCCGCGAGACGAGCGCAAAGAGCGGAATAAAGCCAAGTGGACTGCCTTATTCCACGGTAGTGGGATGTGCTACTAAGAACGTATCAGCATGATGCATTTCGAAAACTGATCGTATAATTCGCGTGCATTCAGGGCTTGCCGAACTAATTTCACTTCTTCTCACGAATATCTCTTCGATATCTTCAAAATTCAGTGACGCCTGGCACGTCAGTAGATCTATTTATCTTTGAAAATTAGACGTCCTCTCATATCTTCCCTCGAATTTCCTCATCGATTCGGGAGACGATAATTCAAGAAACGCTCGTAATTCTCTTCCGAGGATTTCCTTCGAAAGGATGCGAGTCCCGAGTTTTCCCGCGATCGCAAACTACCTGTTGAAGAAAATTCACGAACACCTATCGCGCCTTCACCCCTCGTTACCCCTCGATAATGCATCAACTTTCCCGAAACGATCACTCACTTTTCTCCAACATCGTCACTTTACGATCTCAACGACCCCCTTTTTATCCGGACGCGGTAGCGCGTATCTCGACGGGACACTCCTCTCTCGTGTGGCACGGGAAAGTGGCACGGTAGGTGCCAGCCGACTGAGGCGTCGCGACGCCGACGAGGCTCGACGCCACGCCGCGCGACGCTCACTACGCCGACGTCGATGACGGCGACGTCGTTCGAGGCTGCTCTATACGAAATCTCGAGCCCACCGCCAACCGGTCGAGCTATATACGTGTGTATACGTTCGCTTTGGAAGATGGATCTGAGCTTTTCTCAATCTTCGACGTTAAAACAAAGTAAACGTTAAGATGATTGACGTCAAAAATTTTAAATGTAATTTCATTGTTTATCCGGAACATCTCAATCCTTCGGTATTAATATCTTTTTTTGCAAAAAAAAATTACAGAGCATTCTTTGAAAAATGAGTAGTTTTTACTTTGTTACGCATGCTGTCAGTGATTAAGCAAAATTGCAGAACGCACCTCGCCCAAGTAGAAATCCTCTGCCGATTCTCAAAGCTTTGTCGATCTCGTGCAGCAGATCGCTCTCATTCCTGTTTCCTCCCTTCGCAATGGCATCGCAGCCGCTCCCTTTGATTAAAAAAAAAGCATGCCCATGTCCACCAAAGTGAAAAAAAAAAATAAAAGAAAAAGATGGGATAAATTAATTTCGAGCAGCACGCCATGCTAATGCGTTAGCAAGCCAGAAGACGACAAAGGAATTCTTCGCTGCAAGACTTTTGAACGCTCGTCATTCGTTCGTAAAAAAAGAATTGATGTATCAATTGGCACCAGGAATACAAATAACTTGTATCCACAGGCGGATGCCTAAATTCGCACATTTAGCCCCGACGGAACGCACGCTGTGGCTAAACTTTCGTGCTAAAGTTAGAATAGAAAATAAACGGACGCTTCGGTAACCGCGTCGAAAGGTTCACGAGACTTACGAAATACAAATAACCGCGGTGAGTTAATAGTAATAGACGGGCGAGTCGTGTCCACACGCTTGGCAGTGTGTCAATAAAAATTAACATTGTTGCACGGGCAAATGACTTTTGTCAAATACTCAATGTCTAACATCACAGTTTCCCACAGAGTTTCGTTCTCGTATTGATTGGCGTCAAAATGTTTGAGTAAAATTCGCACGTATTCATGCAGATATTATAATATATTCATAACATATTATATATTATCAGTAACGAGTACTTGTAGTCTGAAAAATTAAAAAAGCGAGCATGCACATTAAATGATAAAAAAGAGATTTAAAGATGAGATGTGAAGATAATCGGTTTCATTATCAAAGGGTCATCATTAATACTAATTATATGTTTGAAACTTTTAACAAAGTAAAAGTTCTCAAAGCTAATGAAAGAGAAAAATTATTCGCTTTCAAATATTGAGAGAGAGAAGTTCGTTGGATTATTCATCGATTATTCTACAGCGGCGAGCTCGGAAATATCACTACCGACCGTGTTTTAATTGTAGATAGAACATATACGTAGATAATTTAACGGGCAAAAATCCTCGATCATCACGAAACCGATCTCAGGATGTTGCGGACGAGCGGGCCAGTAGGCCACGTCGCACGGGTGATTCAAAATAGCTGAAAACAAGACGGTGGTTCCGGCGCGCGCTGGCCGAAATGGCGAACGCGTCCTACGAGCGACTGGCCTATTTCTCGTCGCGGTGTCTTATATTTAGATTCTCATCCTCCAATGAATCACGCACGAACGCCGCGGCCACGACGATCGCGGGACGAAGGAAAGAGTGAGCCGCGCGGGACCAGTGCTCTTCCATCATCAGACGTGGCACCATCCAAATGATCGCGTTATAGAGGACATTCAGAAAACGCGTCGTGTCGAATAGAACATTGTGGGAGCTTTAAAAAAATAGTCAATTGCACTGTCGTTTCATTACTCCTCGAGGAGAGTCGGAGATCCCTTCAAATTATTCGGCATTAACGATGACAGGATTAAGCATTCCGCTAATCGGGTCCGGGCAGCGATACTGCGTAAACGACATGACGCAATTTGATAGCCTCTGGTGCCTCCGCGTTGATATAATATTCGTTATCGCAAACTGTCGCGGTTCATTATCCGCGAGGCTGTCGCGGCGCCGGGCACGAATGTTAACGCAATAATTTTCCATAGTGTCGCTTTGATAAATCGATCGCCGTCTCGAAAATAAATGCCAAAATATACGCGAGCAGCGCGGCGTTGCGCGCGCGCGCGCACGCCGCGCGTGTCGATCGCGTGCCGGATTTATGTCGCGGAATATTAAATCCCCGCTTCGCGCCACCCGATACTACGGCCGCGTCAGGTAAAGCCCTGAAACGAGAGGAAGGCGCGTGTATTCGTATATAACATCACGTTAACTCGCGCGCGTTTCACGAGTAACAATGAGATTTATTATTTATACAAGACTGATCGCGCACCGCCGACGCTTCTAGACGAGATATTTAATCGGATTACGGAATTGGAGCAATCTGGACCGCGCGATTATGATGCTGCACGACCTGCACCAACGTAAATAGATCTCCGCCGTCGTTCGACGCGCTTCCGCTTTATCGCCGGGAACTAATCTCGCCCTCGGAGCTGTGTAGGAAAACAGTACTCAAGACAGTAATGAGATTTCTGTTTCGACGTTACCGCCTGTCTCTCATATTGAGAAAGTTTCGCGTACGCCACGATAGCTCGGGCGATCCGACGGGGGGTAATGACGGTTCCCGGGGAAATCCCCAATTTTTCGCTAAATCTCGACGATTTTAATCAAGAGCTGCCGATATTTTAAATTTTACAGCGCGATTTTATTGCGCCGGATGAAATCAAAGACGAGAGAATTCGTAATATTCCAAAAAATATTTCAATTATTTCAATCAATCGCGAAATAAACGTCACTTGTCGTTTTTATCAAATTTCATATCACGAAATTCTATTATCGCGCCGCTTTCAGTCTCTTCGAGTCGTGTTTATTAGAACGAGCTTGCAAAAGGGACATTGCGCCGGATAAACATTAATTGAAGATTAATTCTTCTCGCGTATTTTGCCCAATAGTCTTCGTATTGTTGGCACCAGGCGGATAGATAGAGAGAATTAGCATAGTATCACCAAGAACGTTAGTGACGACAAACATTAAGGCATCTACGGACGTCGGACAGGATGCGCGCGTTACGTTAGTGGTTGTTAAAGGGCGTCCCTTCGCGGGTCACCAAGAGTCCAGGACGGATCGTTCGACCTCCGGGCGGGACACTCTCTCTCTCTCTCTCAGCAGTCACCAATCGGCACCAATCATCATCGAGCAACACGACGAGCAACACAGCAAAATCCATCGTCCATTCCATTCGCCGTAACTCACCGCCACCCTCGTCGTCGCTCATCGTTGAGATCTTGAGGAACTCCCGCAGGTGCTTCGGCAGCTTCCGCACGTCCTGCAGCTCCTTGCCGTCGATCAGGAATTTCGCGTTGATCAGGGCGTCGCCGTCCTCGTCCTCGTCCCGCTCCGTCCCGCTCTCGTCGAGATTGATCCCGAATTTGCTCAGTCGGCTGCGCGCCTTCTCGATGAACTCCCTCGCCATCGCGCTCATGTCGCCGTCCGCCTTGCGCTTGATGTCCTCGTGCGAGCTGAGCTTCACGACCTTGTGGCTCTTTCGCTCCTGCCGCTCCAGCACCTTGTGCACGTACTCGTCGTACATCCGTTGGCGAAATGCCTCCCCGTTCGTCGGCAACGTCGTCGGTCTCTTTGCCTCGACGTTCTTACGTTGAGTCGTCGTCTTCTCGGCGAACACCTCGGAACCGTTCCTCGGTGTCCTCATCGATCGCGTTTCCGCGCAACGTTCGTTAACTTCGCTCTCGCGGGGCTTAAACGCACCGTTCTCCGTCGTTTTCCCCGAGCTTCCCTTCTGCGTGATCACGCGGCGCTCCTCATGTTCGATACTCTCCGAGGATTCCTCTTCGCGGTACCCGTTCTCGTGGCACGTTTTCTTGAAGAACTGCCGACTGCCGACCTTATCGAGCGTCTCTGTACGATCTTTCTCGACATTCCGCGATTTCTCCTGCCAAGATTCTTTCTGAATTCCCGGCTCGCTTCGACGGGCCTCTTTGAAGCGTTTCTCCGCGAGACCTCGCGGTTCCGTTCGCTTGTCTTCCGCACATTTTCCGTCCGTCATCCCGTGAACATCTACCGGAATTTCACGTCCGCGCTCGAGATTCACGCTAGTTTTTCTCGACGTTTCTTCGGGGATATCGGCGAGAGACGATCGCCTCGTGTCGTCACACTGTTTCGTTCGATGAAAATGCGTCTGGAATTCCTCGAAGGCCTTCCTTTCCTCCTCTTCCGCCAGCAGCACATTCTTCAGCTGCTCCTCCAACAGTTCGATGTACCTCAGCTGCTGAGTGAAGTATTCTTGTGGTAAGGAACTCCGTCTGTCGCCGCTGTCGAGGCGCCGTGACGTTTCCGTCTGCAACTCCTTCAATTTATCCATAATCTCCACGGCGGCCACGTGTTTCAGTTTCTCCGCCTCATGATGACCTCTTCGCGGCTCCAGACGACTCCTCGGCGGATTCTGGTCGAAGATGCTCGTCGTATCGATGCACGATCTGTCGACCGTGACCGCGCGCTTCGGCAACGGCGGTACCTCGAGTCTGTCGTCGATCAACGCCGGATTCACGTGCTTGCCGAGCTCGGCTGTTCTTCTGAGAAACGGAGGAGTCCTCTTGTCGTCCATCGAGCGATCGGTACCGTTCAACACGAACGGGCACTTAACGTTACTCGCGAACGATCTGTCGGAATCGCGCCCTATCACCGCGTCGTCGTTCGCCGACGATCGATGTCCAGCCTGGCTGGCGGAGCATGTCGAAATCTTAAGCCGATCGGGCCGAGCCACGTGACCGTTTCGCTTATCGTCGCGCGTTTCGCCATCCTCGCCCCTCGTCGCCGCCAGGAATAGCTCGTTTGCAGTGGCACTTCGGCGATCGTGTCTGGCTAGATTCAACCAGTCGTTCGGCCGAGGCTCGGCCTTGAGACATTCCTGACCCCCATCGCGCCCGAAAGAATCGTCCATAGCGTCATTGGTTATCGTCTTCGTTTGCTGACCCGCGGGTGTATCGTTTCGTGGACCGTTCCGCTCTTCCTTGATGATCTCCAGCAGTCTGCTGCTGGAATTCTCGATCGTGGGTTCTCGCTGAATCGCTCGAGTGGTCGGCTTGGATGTTTTCGAGGTCGCGTCAGCGTTCTCTTTGGTCGGATGGATCTCCACCCGATATTGCGGCAAGGGAACGTAATGTGGCTGTTCCTCGCGATAGCTGTACCGGTTTAGGAACTTTCGGTGAAGATCCAGCAGAGTGTCGGCACTCGTGCGCACCTGCGTGGCTTGTTGCGATGGCGACAGGCACACCAGAAGCCTGGGGTTCTCCGTGGTGGAGAGCGCACGCCACCGTGGTTCCCGGCTCTCCATCTCGTCCTCCGACTCTGACAACTGAATATTAACGGCCTTCGGCACCTTGGCCTGGTCTGAAACAGCGTTCGCAATGTCGTTAGGACGAGGCCGCTCGCTCTCGTCCGGCGTTTTCGTTAGTCCGTGCCGTCCATCACTCACTCCATGCATCGAGCTTAGTCGAGCGTTATCGCATCGACGCGCGCTCGTCGGCGCGTCACTCACAAACCTCTGCAGCGTCCGGATACTCTCGAAGATGTTGAATTTGGGCGTGGTGATCTCGCCTATCACCTGCGGTCCATACGGCATCGACCGAATCTTCTGGATGCAGAACTCCCTCAGAGAAGGCGGTTGTCGCGACGCGTCTTTCGCGGAAGCTTTCCCGGAAATTCCCACGGAAACCTCTTCGTCTGCGTAGTAAAGATCCTCTAGGGACGAATACGGAACCGGCTGCGGCGATTCTGAACTCTCTGCCGGCGTCGTTTCATTTGTAGATCCGCCCACGTTCTTCAGCAAGTTGAACGTCCTGTTCGGAGACTCTTCCGCTTGGTCTCTCAAGCTCTCTTCCTTCACCTCGCGGACGATCGCGCTGATGTCGGTCAACGACGTTTCCAGCGGACGATGCTTCACCGTGTTCAAAGACGTGGTGCTGCTGGACGAGTCGTGCCCTTGAACGTCGCCCTCGGGCGAGGGATTTTCGCTCGCGGGCACGTCCGTCCTTTGAAAGCTCGCCTCGTCGAACGAATTCCTCGCGTCGCTCTCTCGAGATGAGCTGCGCGTTTCTTCCTCGTGCTTCTCTTCGCGCCTCTCCTCGAGCTTCGACTCCCACGTTGAATACTTTGAATTACGAAGACCATCGCGCTGATTAGCGCTCGTGCTCTCCTCGTGTCGTTCGATTATTTTCGTCTCCGACGTCTCGCTCTTCACTATTCGCTCGTGGCAGAAGCCGGACGTCGATTTCTCGTTTCTCCCGTTTTTTCCCTCGGGTCTCTTCTTGCTCTTCGAACCCGAGGTACCCATCGCTGACTTGTCTCTCGTCGAAAAACTCCAGCCGATGCCCGATTTGTCGCACTTCGCTGACTCGAGGTTCGCCGCAAAACTCTTCCTTTCCGAATTCGCGTTCCGACCCGAAGGATACCTACACACCTCGGCTTCGCCCTCCTGCCGGCGCGACGACGACGCGTTTTGATCATATGCCGCGGGTGCGGCGAGCGTCGCGGGTTTCCCTTCCTCGCGACGCGTTATTTCCGTGCCCGTCGCGCTTGCCAACGCGACGACGTGCGTGCCGGTGCCGCGCGAGCGTGACAGATCATCGTCGCGAATACCCGATGACGCGATCGATCGAACGCCCTCGGTCGAAGAAGCTTCGGGGTACCCGAGGTTCGCGCGTTTGACCTCATTTACACGAATCTCATTAGCGCGTACGATCGTCGCGATCGGGTCGCGCGAGCTCGAAAAATCCTCGCTATAAATCGCTCGGCCGGTCCTCGGCGTGCCGAAGCTCTCGCGAGTTCCGGGAAGCTCTGGACGTCGCGGCGGCTCGTCGTCCGCCGCCTCGCAACTCGCGCGCTTCCGCGCGAGTAAATACGTCGAGCCGACGCCGTTCACCGCGACGGACGGCTGATGTACGTTCGCGCCGCTCGAGACGTAGTCTATTTCAGGTGGCGTCGGCGGTCTCTGAGGCTCGCGTCCGAAACTGGACGATCTTCTCGGTAGTGGCGGCGGTCGCCTCACTTCCGACGACGAGGTCACTTCGCTCGCTGACGAATTCGAGGATGAATCAACCTTGTCGTCCGCTCGCGATGCATCGTGATTAATGATGGCGGGCGAATCTTTTCGAGCAGCACCGCAGTCCTCTGATTCCGCAGGTGCCTCGACTTCGGACGAAAATTTATTATCCCCCGCTTTACTTACATCTGCGTCACTGATATCACTTACCGCCACGATACTTGTCACGTTTTTCCCTGCCTCCTGCGCTTTATTATTTTCCTCACCGTCGTCCTCTACCGCAGCATCATTTTTCACAATCTCAATTTTCTCAACAGTACAACCGTCCTTTAAACCGTCCTGCGTTGCGCCTGCTGCAATTTCCAAGGATTCACCACTGGAGATGGTTCTTGCATCCACTTTATCGTCCCTCGTTTCGGGCACGGGATTGGTGTCTTTTACTACGTCAGTTTCAGAACTCGCGACGCTTTCAACAGGCTCGACGTTTTCAATCTCCTCGCAATTGTTCACCTTATCGCGCGAGCGTAATTCCGTAGTGTCATTCTTTGTCGTATCAGTTTTAATCTTAATATTGCACTCCGACCTCTCAGCAGCCGGTTCAATCTTTTCAGGATCAACTCTTTCGACATCATTCATCTTCTCGACAGAATGCCTGTCCTCGCGTCGATACTTACTGATCTCCTCGTTTATGAAATCTCTGATGTGCTGCGCCTCGTCCTCCGACAGTCTCTCGCCTTCTTCCTGAATAATGTCCAGAAAGCTGCTGGCGTAATGCGACGCCGACATCGCGCGCTTCCTCGTTTTCCGACGCGACGAGCTGGCTGCTTTCTCCGAGGGTTTGCCCTCTTCCGTCGCGACGTCCTGCGGGACTCTCTCGAGAGATCTCCCCTCGTCTTCGGCTGCCTCCTCGGAGAAACTCGGCAGTTGAAGGTCCTCGATGAAGTTTCGCAGCTTTTTCTCCACGTCTTTGGGCATTACCGTGGCCCACATCAGACTCGGAGATTCCATTTCCAGTTTGGAGAACTTCTTCGACGGGGCCAATTGCTGCCCGACCCGATCTCTCGACTTGGATAAACCGCCGTCCTCGGAGTCCTCTTCTCCGATCGACTCTTTCTCCGCGTCGGATTCGAATTCGACGATCGCCGAGCCGCAATCGGTCTCCGCGTCGCTGTCGCTGACTTCTCGGATCTCCAATCGAGTCTCGTTCTCTCGTGAGAGCCTGGTCTTCGCGTAACCGGAAAGCACCGATTCCACCGGTTCCGATACCGTCACTATCGTCGATTCCTGCGACATCTTATTGCCGTTTCCGGTCTCCAGGATGCCCACCCCGGCGATATGACCGATTGTCGCCTCCAGAGGTAAGCTGCTGACAGTCGTGATCTCGATTATTTTCGGACGAGATCCCGCCAGCTCGATCTTCTCGATTCTGCGCCGATCGTTCGGCCGGAAACCGCATCCGCGATTCTCGCCTTTCGTCAGATCGACGTTCTCCACAACGGAGTCGTTCGTCATCGAATCGTCGTCGTCGTCGTCGTTGCCGGTGTCGCGCTTACTTCTCGAGGTCGTCGGGCGATTTTCGTCCTCGGGCCTCTTCTGCTCGATCTTTCGCGAGGATTCCGTAACGTTCACCGGTGGCTGGGGAGGTCGATTCCGCCGATTCCGATTTTTGCGGCCGCGGTTGCGGTTGCGCACGTTGCCCTGCGGCATCACGGCGCAGTCCTCCGCGTCGGTTGCGTAATCCGGAAGATCGCGGTGTCCTACGATGTCGCGAGCTTGTGGAAAAACTCTCGTTCTTTCGTAATTCTCTCTCTCTCTCTCTTTCTCGTCGTCCTCTCTTCCCTTCTTCTCTATCTTACTTCTCGCAGGAGTCTCGCCGGTAATATCGCGTCGCGGTCGTTTTTACAATAACTTCTCCGACCTCTTCCGCTCTCTGTTTCTCCCCTGCTCGCTTCTACCTAATATCCGCTATGAGTTTCCCCGACTCGGGATTTTTCCTGCGCGCCCACGTATGTGCGTTTGACGCGCCCTTATTTTCACGCTTAAAGACGAGGGCTCGTTACGATTTTCCCGTATCTCCCGGAAAGGAGAAACGGGATTTGAAAGTTTTCTAAGAGTATTACGAAAAGATGTTACCGTAGGACTGCATTTTGCAGAAAGTTACAACTTCGATCTCTCCCACGAATTTCTATTGGACACGAAATGTTCCATTCTGACTTTGAGAAAAGATAGGAAAGATAGTAAAATTAAAATGGTTCCTTAAAATTTTCTCTAGTCAACTAAACTAAGAGATTATCTTTCAGTTTAAATGCAGCTTCAATTCTTTAACAATTCCTGCATCTTAATGTCCCTTGAATATTTCGGAATTCTCGAGAAAATTCATTGTGCCAATTTTTAATACATACCGCATGCTTTACTTATACTCGGATTCAAGTATCCTTTTTTTTATTTTTTTACGCGAGACAATTCGGCAAGCTTTTAGAAAGATCCGTTCCAGACAATCGCAATCGCTTGATGAAGAAAAGAAGAAAGAAAGATATCGTATATGAACAGTGTCTCAGCGATCATGCAGAAATAAGCGTGGTCCAGCCCAGCATTCCCAAATATATATTCTCCTTTTGCCGATAACGAGGCATTCTTACCTTTCTTAGCGTCGCTTCGTTGTTCGCTCGGACAGCTCTTCAGAGCACCGTTCTGATTGGCGTAGTTCTGCTCGACTTTTGTGTCATCTGAAAGAAAGAAACGATTCGATGTTGCGGTGAGCAGCGCGAATATCGCCTCTTATTCATTCGAAATTAAGAACTCGCGGCAGAGAAAATTAAATTATCACTTAACCATATGAAATTAAATGACAGAATCTGGACATTGATAAATCTAAGCGAAAAAAATTACGTTATTCAGCGCTTTGATTGATAGATTCCTTGACACGTCACATTTTCATGATGGACTTCGGAGACGCGAATCGGTTAATGTTTTTCGCACGGTACCGGTTGATGAACGAAAATGCGAGCGCACGCGGAAGAGTTACGACGACGACACGCGCGGAGCGACGCGCGCGTACGCCGACACGAACGAGCGCGTTAAATTTAGGCGAGAATTCCGACGGCGATGACGCCCATGTTATCCGTGAAGCAGCCGCGCGATTCAGCGGCACCGCCGCGACCTGCAGGGTACGTGGAATCGCGATTATGCACTGAGCCACACGAGCAGACCCAACGAAACCACCCACGAAACGCGCTCCCGTCCCCACCCGTGTGGGAGTCACGTGTTTTGTGCGCTCCACGCATCCACGTCGATCCAGGTGAATCTGAAACGCTCACACACGTGGACGATTACGCGACCGAGCGAGCGACAATTTCAATAAGCCGCCTCGTCGGTGGCGGAAGTCTACGGTCGTCTGCGTGTCGGTCGTACCGGGGCGGTCCTCAAAACTCTCAGATTCTCTTCTCTATATCCCCCGAAAGGTACAGTCGACGTGCTCCGCTCCGACGCACTTAGACGCGCTGACGTGAAGCATCGTGCAAGCACTCGACGATTTTGCGAAAAATTCTACAGAGAGAAACGTGCCGGGGCTTTTTCTCTTTTTTTTGGTGGGGGGAGAAGAGGGAGGCAGGAGAGGCGGAGAGACGGAAAGCGCACGAACTCGGGATATTTATGGACGGTGGGGTGCTACGTGCACGCACACAGACGCGAAACTGTAGCACGCATTAACGCTCGAGTACGGAGGGTACACGAGCAGCGCGCACGCACACGAGGGTCCCCCCTCTGAATTCATGAATAGCGCCGCTTCCGAGTTGGACTTCCTTCCGAGCGCACAATGCTCGGCGGAGTGACTCTGTCGCGCGAGCGCACCCATCTATTCTCCGGCACTTTTCATTGCGTCACGGCAGTCGCGAACGGACACACGCACGTACGCGGTACGGTCGTGCGAGATCCGGAAGTGACGGGACACCTTTTTTTTTTTTTATTTTCCTTCCGAGCAAACGCCGCCGGTATCTCGGTTGTGCGCGTAGAGCTTTCGATTCGGCGAAGGGAGCGCGCAGCCTGAAACGGGAGGATCCCGACGGGGGGGTGGTAGTCTCGACGCGATGGCCGGTAAAAATCCGCAAACGGCAAACATGCACGCACGCGATGCTCTGTCTTGTAACCTTGCAATTACGCAACGTGTCGCTGCGCAATAAAATATATATCACGTTAATTGCATAATGAGATCGAAGAAGCTTACGCGGCAGGGGTTGGGCTGTCACGGACACCAACGCGATAGGGAGGGATGAGAATCGCGGATCAGCCGCGTGTATTGCATAATCCCGCGACCTTTTGACAAATCAGAAAGTTTTTACCTCAGTTCTCAGTCCTCGATTAATATACAAATACAAATAGGCATCTCTCTCAATTTATGTAAAATTATCCACGTAAAATACGGCGAGGAAGGCGCAGGTCCCTCCGGAACGAAAATTACGACGATGAATTTCCCGGGGGGGGGGGG
>VBVQ01000577.1:25271-53594 GCA_011636635.1 Tetramorium simillimum
AACGTTTCGCGCGAGCAACTTTCAGTCAGGGCGACACGGATCCATTCGCCACGGGCGCGTTAATACGCGCTATGGGCACAATGGGTGCGCCGTCATGCCCCGAAGGTGCCAAGCCCACGTTTCCGCGATTCGCGTCTTCCATCTTCGTCCTCCACGGCCGCCCTGCCCGCTGCGCCCTTTTCGTCCCTCTCGGCCGGCCGATCGAGCGAGCGAGGCTGAACCCCCTCGCAAGGAGGGATTTCCTTCGATCCGATCACGAGCTGCCGCTCGTCGCTTGCACAATCGGCCAGCGTGACATATTTTATTGCCCGGCGACTCTGTCCGTTGCATAATCGATCGGCGTCACGCTCCGCGTAGATTCGACAGACTGTTCCGGGACCCGTGCATCTAAGTTTCTACGTCGAGCGTGATTTTTCTCGTAGGGATTTTTGTGTCGCAGCTGTGTAATTTTTATGTAACGAAACGTTAAATACAGCGAGGATAC
This sequence comes from Tetramorium simillimum, assembly GCA_011636635.1. Lineage (NCBI taxonomy): Eukaryota > Metazoa > Arthropoda > Insecta > Hymenoptera > Formicidae > Tetramorium > Tetramorium simillimum. The sequence goes on from VBVQ01000577.1 coordinate 25,756, forward strand.
CTATTCATTCGCTGTGTTAATGTAATCCTCGATGTAACTAGAAGGACCACTCGCAAATAATGCTGAAATCAATTTCACAATGAATTGTTTACTGTTGTTGATTTGGATCGTTTAAAGCGAGCGCTTTACAGTATTTTCCATGTAGGCGAACGATTGCCCTAAATATCTAATGTGTGGCTTGCTCGCGCTACGATAAAGGAACAATTTCCGTTCGTACAAGCCCGCTCAACAAACGGGGATTGCTATTTCCGCTGGCGCATTGTTCGATCGAGGCTGCGACTGGGACTTGGCGACGTAAATCGAAAGCCGTTCTATCGGCCATAATATCGGCGCATAAATAACAGAGCACAAAAGACCTTCGCGAAGAAATTGTTATGGTAATCGTAATTTCGTCGACAGTCTTGTTAACTTTGACAAATGCTGTCAATATCGTTGGAAAGTTCATACAAAGAGCAGTAATGCAGCTGTTTTCTAAAGTCTAGTCGTATATGTTTCATCATTTTTAAAATATAAGGGACAAAGGCAAAAAAAAACAGCGCTTTTCGCGAACGAATTTCGTCGTAATAAAATTTGAAGCGTACTTATAATACTCGGGTTTATTAACTGGCGGCGTCGATGGCACTTATGACTCTCGTACATCCTCTATTTAAAGAATCCGATGACCCTCGAAAAGCGAACGTAATGACGCATCACTAATTGCACTGCCTCGCTCGTCGTGGCAAGAACAGGCCATAAATGGCGATCGAATTTCAGTGGCAAGAAGTGCACTGTCGAGAATTCATGTTAACGCGAGTTAGATTGATACGGGGAGAAACTTCAATCATTACTGGTCCATGAAACTCATAATTCATTGAGCTAAAATCACATGTTTACCTATTAAATTCTCGAAATTTGCAGTATTTAATGTTACATTATTTAAGTAACGTTTCCACCCATCCGCAAATTTTACGAGAATATTACGAACATTTATATATATTTGCGTACATTCTCTTTCCGATATGTTAAATCACATGTTTTCCAGCGGAAGTCTCACTCGCCAATCGAAGCTAATCGCTACCTACCGTTCCGCGTTTCGACATCGAGCACATTCGAGCTCTCGTCCGGCGGCCGGTCCCACGAAAACTCCGAGTTCTCCTCGGTCTTTACGAGATTATCGAATTCCGTCCCCTCGGCCTCGCGACCTTCGCCCTCGGGTCTCAACCCTTTCGCCCATTCCTCGGCAGATGTTCCCGAGCGCTCCACCTCGTCCTTGAAGCGAACGGTTTTGTTCTCGCGCGCGGGGGACACCTGTTCGCCGTGTCGGCTCTTCAGAATCGGCGCCCGGACGAACAGATCGATCATCGTGCGCTCGATCTTCAGGTGCTCCGCCACGATGCGGTCCAGCGTGTCCGCGTACAATCTCCCGCGATCGCGCGAACCGTCGTCGTTCTCACGGATCGCACTGCGGAACCCGCTGGGACTCGCCGGATCCCGATGTCCGTTCGTTGCGGGTCCTGCAGGAATCGCCACGGTGTTCATCCGCCTGAAATCAAGGCTGTTCAACTTGTTCTCAAAGTTCTGCCGGGTCTCCGTGTTACGGAAGCACGGCGGCGGATCGATGAGGAACTTCAGCGCTTCCAGGTGCTCGTAATATTCACGCTCGAGCTCCCCGGCCCTTCTTCCGCCGACGTCGACTTCCTCCCGCCGTCCAGTGTCGTCGCCTTTCGACGTTTCCACGCTTTTCGCGGGCGTCTTCCGCTTCCTCTTCGAGTGGACTCCATTAACCGCCCTGGGGATTCCCACGCCCTTCGATCTGACCTCGTCGTCGACAGCGGGCAGCCTCCTCGGTCGCGGGCGAGCCTCGTGCTTGCTCCTGGCCCGCGCGAGCCCTCGCCGTTTCCACGAGGCGCCGAAGCTACGTATCGTCGTCAGAAATCGGGCATTGGCCCGCGACGCAGGGACCTTCTGCGCGGATTCGGAGTGACGCGGACGATGATGCTGACGATGACGCGTGGGTGGCCGTTTCGTTATTACTAGCGGATCCGTCGTCTCGCGGTCGCGTCGTCGCGACGAGCTCCGTCGATTCAGCGCCGTCAGACACTGAATACAATCGAACAGCTTCATCCTCGTGGAAGATCATTAATTTTTCAATTTTATCCGATTGGTCACCTCTATCGTCACCTCAGCCGAGCTCCATTAATTATCATTAATCCAACGCGCTCACGCTGAATTTACTTTCATCGCGTGATTTGTCACGACGAGTTCACTGAGCGCGCCCTTTCTTTCCTCATTACGCAATCGCATGCAGATTCATTAAACAGCAATTCGCGACCATTGTACCATCGGATAATACGTGCATTGTTGACGATCGCGTCATTCACAGGCATCCCTGTCGTTGTATGCGTTTCCTGATTGAACACTCATCGGCATTGCCCTTTATATTAGCTTGAGCATTCACTAAATTGTCGGCTAAATTTGATTCGAAGAAAGATTTAACACGCGAAATTACGTTGACGCGATAAAACAGAGGACCAGGGGATCGATCACATAATCATCAACACAGTTTCCTTCTGTCTCTCTTCGTTGCAATTTCAGATGCAGTTTAATTGAATCTCGCCGCGCCGAAAAAAAAGAAATCATCCCAGAGCAATGCAAATTTTCGTTACAACATTCACATTTCACTTCTCCATCGGCGACCTTTTCCGGAAAACTAGGCGATCGATCCCCGATCCTCGATATCGCTGGAAATCCTCGCGATTCCGACGCTTCTTCCTCAAATGAGCGACGCGACTTGGAAATCCGATTGCTCGGGCGCGGCGCGCTCGACAAGGTGTTCCCCGATACTGAGCGGGAAGGTGGGTCCGCAGGCCCCGAGAAGGAAGAAGAAGCGAAGAAGAGGGTCGCCTTCTCGGACGTAGGGTCTTCCCGGAGAGCCAAGGGTGCGCCGGCACGGAATTGCCGCGTGTCGTTGTGGTGGCAGGTGTACCTTCGTGTACGTGAGAGCGTACGTGCGAGCCGGGGACAGGTGGGTAGCGCGTGTGCGTGAGGCCAACACGCACGCATACGCGCGGCGTGGGTATGCCCCCGTCTGGATGCGCACTGTACCGCGACGACGAGCGGGCAATTTGGAGAAAAGAGCCGGCAATAATGACCCGGAGTGGGATGATCCGCGTACATTTATGGTCCGCCGTACACGTCATACGTTGCGTGCGCTCATTAGATCCGTTATTATCCGGCCGTCCGATCCGCAGGATTGGAATAAGCCGCCAATTATCGGCGATTGATTGGACGCGACGAAAATCTATAATAATCTCCGCGCGGCCTTTCGGAACTGTTTATTTTACCAATAGATCTCCGCGTTAGTAACGGCGCGTTGAAGGGAGATAAACGAGCAACTGATCTAATTAGAAATATTCGCTCCCATTGCGTGTCGGTTTGATTACGAGGAATTTTCATGAGAGATTCTTGTTTTTCTCCTCTTGTAATACTCTCGTTAGCCGTCTCGGTGAACAGCGACGCATGGAAAGCCGATTAGGTCGGCCAACCGAAACGTCACCGACGCTAACTTTGGTTTCTGCGGTTGTCGCGCATAAAGGAACCGGCCGCCATTGTTCACCGTTGAGATCATCGGAGATAATTAAACTACGCGCATTGTACGCTCAGTTAACTGGCAGGATTATTGTGCTCGATCAAACATCGACGGTCATGCGTGGGTAAACTCTAGGTCCTCCAACATAATGTGCGACGTACGTTCGCGTCAGACGTAAGTTCCGGAATTTGTGAATTATTAAACGTGCCGACGCACGTGTTAATTGTCCGGTGGCACAACAATGTCCCGGAGTATACTTACGCCGATTGCGATGCCCGCGCGATTGCTCTATGAATTAATTATATTCCTCGCTCTGAAATTATCTCAATTACTAGCCCCCACGATTATGATCGTGTATCCGTATAGATAGCCGCGTTAAAAATTAATTGAAAAATGACGGCTCGTTCAATGTTTGATACCGCGCGAGATTAATCGGGAATCGATATCGAATGCTGGTCCGTTGCTCAAACAGCGCCGCGATTAAATTGGAAAGTGCTCGTAAATTCGACATTATGTAATTTAATTACGAGCCATTCGATGCATTCGTCAAAAGTTTCATGCAGCGACTAGTCAATTGTTAATTATCGATGCGCACTTGTATCGAGAGCATTCTTCCTTGTCAACCGTTTTACACAATAAACATTGTGTATTAAACACAGTTTTTAATTATGTAGAGAGCCAGTGCCACTGTCGCCATCAAAATTCACGCGAAAATTGCTATTTGTATAAATAAAATAGCAAACTTACTGGCAACATTTCTCTCCGTCTCCGTCCGCGCGCGCGTTGTCGTTGTGGTCCTTGCGGTGATCTCTGCGGCACACAAATGACAGAATTACGATTACCTCTCCGCTTCATAAGCGAACTGCGGGACCAATCGATCGGTTTTCGCGGTGAATACCTACTGTTCTGGATTTCAGTGCTGGTGTTCTCCTGCAGACTGCTTCGGTAGATCCTTCTCTTTGGTGAACCGATATTTTCTCTGCGACAAGAAAAAAAGGGAGAACAATAAAAATAAAATTTCCGATCGAAGTACACTAGGGCGGTAAAACTTCGCCTTCTTACTACAAAAAATATCTCAATGTGACGATCACTTACTGGTTGAGACCGAGTTTCAGTTGCTCCCCAGAATTACGTAGCAGAGCGTGCGCCTCGCTGTTGGTCAGATCTCGAGTGCTCCTTCCGTTAATGTTACTGATCAGATCACCCTCTCTCACCCCCTGCTGAGCTGCCTTGCTTCCCGGATTCACCTGAAACAGCAGTAACGTGCGGTGAAAAAATTTGGCGACGTTAGTCCGCGAGCGTTTAACCGCAAACCAACGCGAGCGGAGCGAGTTATCAAACTAAAAAAGCTATTAAGAACGATTGAGAACCACTGCGGTCCCTCGTTGCGCCTAGAGGCAGGCAACTTCCCAGACGACGACACGCGACGCTGCCTGAAAGCGGTTGCACAGGCAAAGCGACGACAAATTACCGTCACGGCGGATCGAAACGCGATAAAATACAGGGGTCGTTCAAAAGTCGATATTTTGCGAATAAATAAATGCCGCGAAATATTCAAGACAGATATTACAATGCTCTCGTGCATGTAAATGTATATTTATACCATTTAAGATTAATTTTTTTATAGCAAAAGCTTATACATTTTACGAGAGTGGCGGATTGGATGAAACCTAAAAAAAATCGCGAATAAAGGAGTTGATATTGCAATGACAGAATTGAACGGACAATATAGAATCTTATCTTAAAATGAATCCGGAAAAATTAACTTTCCACCGGCGACGTCCCTCCGCCCGTCGAGTTGAGATTTAAGAGTCCTAGACGCTTAAGATTCTCACCGTGCCGTCGCATTTCCGTTGGCCGGATGCGACTCGGAACTTCAACATCCCGAGGAGCTCCCTCGCTCGATACCGTCGTAGTTGACAAAACGCTACCGCGAAACGTGAAAGTAGCCAGTCAAGAAGACTTGGCCCGATCACGCTTCCTTGTCGCCGTGGAAACTTTTATCGTCGAACGTTGTGAGTTCTTTAAAACGTTTAACCTCTATTATTACGAAACAAACGGCGCGTGTGTTGCGTTGCTGTTCACTTTAATTTGTTTTTATATCCATTAAAAAATTTTGCAAAATTACATGTGAGAATTCCTCGTATCTGTTGAATTAATCAAATCATTTGACATTTTTAAGTCGTTTCCTTTAATGTCGAATTAATGCGTAATTCGTCGCAGCGTGTTGCACGTGTAACGTTAAATAAAAATGCACGAAAGTCGCGAATCGCTGTTGCGATAGCGAGATCGCCGTGGATTGCACGAAATAAAAACTATCCCGCGGACGAGATGAATTCAAGAATATCTCTCGATCACGAGGTGAGGACTAGAATGACTGACTAGAGGGGTAGACGTGCACAACGCGTCGGAGGTGAAAGAGTACTGACGCCGGGTCTCTCTCTGTGAAACGGGATGCATCCACGTCGTCGGACCGCCGTCACACCGGCGCCAGACTTTTCGGCTACAGCGGAACAACAGGGGAAGTTTTCCGGCTGACCTTCCCCGTGATGCTGTTTGGATTTCGAGTGCGACAATAGAGGTGGCTGCAACAATGAGATATACGACGACCCGATTTCCCGAGCGAAGGACTTGATTCTGTTTACGCAACGGTAAACTTGGCTTCCGGCCAGACCGCATTGTTTCTCGCATTAACTCGATTAAAAATGTATGCATCAGGTCACACGCATTTTCTTTTCGCCGCGTTTTCCGACGGCGCGTGATAAGCGACAGCGTGATTGAAGATTACGTTCGCTAAAGTCGCGTTAATAGAATGAGACGAGATAAACTTTCGCGCTTTGATATTCATTACGGAGGGAAACTGTCGCGGGGTAGGAGACTGAAAGACCAAATTATCGACTCGGGCGAGCGAGCAGCCGCGAAAATACGCTCGATGTGAAACGGGCGGACGAGAGCGTCGGGCCACCAGACGGGATACCACGTTACACGCCTCGCGCGTAAGTCTTTCAAACTTTTAACTATGCGAGAGAGACGCACGGACTTTCCGGGCGCATCGACAAAACTTGGGGCACTCTGCTTCATTACCAACTAACGCGAGTCACTTCCGTGACTAAAGAACTTTCCGAGATGTTTGCGACAACGTGTATCGTTCCAAGAGACCCCCGCGTTAACAGATTCCGCGTATAAATAAATCAACTTTTGATAGACAATTATGGCTCTATTTAAAAGTAATTGACGTCTCTTCACACAAAGTCCATAAATTCAAAGACACTGCTATTTCGATATAATGTAACTTTTGATAACATTAATAATTCAACCCTTCCATTTCGATCACGGTGCTTTTGAAATACTCATTTTACGCTCAAGTGCCACACAAGTTTCGTACGATTTTAACGACCCTTTAAACGTCGTGCGGCGAGCCAAGGGAGGCCGCAAAAGCGATTGGAGAAAGCGACGGAGAAAATTGCTTTCGGGCAACGCGGGATAATAGCATCTAGAGGCGAGAACGCGGCGATGGAAAGCGAGGGAAAAATCGGACAAGATGATGCAGGACCGGTCGAGGATCATCGTGACCAACTCCGCGGGGTATCAGCAGGATAATAAGCGATCGCCGGGCTGCCGAACCCGCCGGCGGGTGTTCGCACACTTTGCTAAAACGATCGTATAATTCGTTCCACGATCGCACGAATAACACGCGCCATTTGAGGATCTGTGATCGAGAAACCTGGGCAATTTCGAACGGGGAGCATAAACGGGAGCAAGATCGTCTTTCGGAAGGCTAGGGAAAATTTTTAATTTTTCTGACATTTAATTTGATTGCAGTCCGTAATCTTTGCGACTCGAGGAAAGCAACAAAGAAGGGGAGCCGATTATCTCCCATTGTTCAAGCTCGAAATCGATTTTTCCACGTCGGGAGCAATTTTCGTTTTGCCAGGTGTGCAACGCGGTAACTCTTATCGAATTCGAAAACCTGTCGGAAGTGTTTCGCATTTGATTATACAAGGTTGTATCGGCGCTTCCGAGGCGATTTATATCTCTCGCGGAGGATACGCGCGGCAATCATGCGACGCGGCAGACCGAAAAATTGAATATTCCCGAGCGCGTTCGACGCCGATGCTCGAACGGTGAAACCGATCCCGCATTTTTTCCGCGTATTTCCCGACCGTTACGCTACCTTGGTGTAACTACGAGAACAAATCGACCTAACGGTGACGAAAACCACTGCGACTTCCGTCTATCGATCCTGCGACTCTGCGACATTGTTCTCTAAATGTGCGCCTCTTTTCACGCGCGACCGGTAGGTACATTTCCATATTAATTAAACCGCATCTCGTGAATGTATCCGTATCTAAAGAAAGTGTTGACAAGCGATTTTCTCGGCCTCCTTTTAAGTTGTCCGTTTACCGAGCGAAGAATATAGGGAACGACGACCTCGTGTCAGCTCTAATTGACGGAACCAATTCGTGCCATTAAGTGATTATCGCGCAATAAGGCGGCCCGTTACGCACAAAAGAGACATCGTCGAAACCGAGAAATTACCGTTCGCCGCGGGGATCGTTAGCGGTCTCCTCCATTCCAGGTATACCGTAGAATTTCCGCTACCGAATAAGACGTGAAACCTGACGTGAAGCCAATCGCACGCGTAACGATCGGTTATACGCGAAACGGGCACAACAAAGCGCGGGTATGCATAATGCACCCGGCGACGAGTGCAAACTTCCGCGGAAAAAAAACTTGCCAGATATAAGTTACGGCGGATGGAAACGGGAAATTGCAAAATGCCCGGGCCCGAGTTACGCATTTATCACGAAATAAAATTTTTCCCGCGCCACGATGGCATCTCCTTAAGACTCGGTGCTCCACGTGTGACGCATGGCTGTATAAATTCCACGGGGGAAGAGAAGTTCCCAATCCCGCGCCGGAGTTTCCAAATTCGAATGCTAAATCGCCCCGGCTTGATATACGGACAAAGTAATTATGAAGTAAGAGAGGATTGAATTGAGTTACGTGAAATATTTCATGGGCCATTTAACGCGGAACTTTTGCCGGCACCGCCGCGGCGAGCATTTCGACACGTCGATCGTATTTACGCGGAAAAGAAGAGATAGACACTATCCAGGAATTGCGTATGCATAAGAAACACGTAACAAGTCGAGGAGATTTCTAGGTAGTCGACACTTTCGAGCCACGTGAGCTGAATGCATCTCGGCATATCTCGCTCCAAGGAAACGTACGTCGGGATCTTTCAATATAGTATATATATATCTCGTTTCGAAATCTGTTTCCGCGAAGGCTGTATCGCCAAGTGAAATGTGGCCGCTCGAGACAGACACTAAATTGTAATTTAGCTGTTGATCGCGGTCACGCCGCCCCGGCGATAAATCTGGGAACACCCACCACGATACGCAGCATTTGTGCGAGATAATAGTAATTTATAAATGATATTACACACATACATATATAGATTGTAAAATATATACGAGTATAAAATATATATATATAATTTATATACAATTTATTGATTTCGACCTTAATATCCAATCCAATTTTGGCCACGACTCGGCACTTAATTTATTTTAAAAGTACTTTTGTAGCGAGCAGCGAAGTATTACAGTTAGAATTTCGTAATTAAATAAAAGTGTCGTAATATATGAATTTCGCATCAATTTATAATCCAATCTTCGCGCTTTCACGAATATCAGAGTAGCGGAAATTTCACCTCGTTTCACTACGGCTCGCTCTAGCCGTATTAATTGCGACGAGACAAATTTTTTAACGAGAAGAAAGCCGTCCGCGCTATTAATTACTATAATTGTGGCGTAAGATGCATTTAGGAGAGTCGCAGAAAGAAAAACTGGCGCGCACATAGATCGCGAGTTACTTTTGAATCGATTGCTTGTATCTCTGGAAACAGTTGGCGGCGCAAGTTTCTCCCGCTATTGTCAGCCTCATAAGCGAGGCGCGCATTAATTATAATTCAATCGAAGACGCAGTACGTCGGAACGACGACAACGGCGACGAACTTCGACCATTAGCCGAACGGGACTCGCGGGAAACAAGCGGGACGAAGGCAAATCGTGGTGTAGCATTCAAAGGAGACAGGAAGAAAGGACCGACGTCGGTCCCCTGAAATGCATTATGCATTTGGCTAGCTGCTCGCTTCAACTAAGGAAGGTTGAAGGCTTAATTAGAAGGCAGACTAGAGGAAAGCAATTAAACTCATTGCACCCGGGGGGCAGGAAAAACAGATCGCGATATAAACGTCGGCGTCGTTGTTTGACTGGCGTTCGCTTGTCCGTTTGACGATCCTTCGCATCCTCTTTTAAAACGGTAATTTTACGCGAAATGATGAAATCGGTCGGTTCTGCAAGTTTTTCGAGGGCAGATCTCAATTCTGGATCGTTTTAGATTTTTACTTGTCAAAATTTTAACAAGTTATACACGGCGAATTAAGGCTAATCGAATTGAACTGATATTTTAATCCAGAATCCTCCCGGGATACAAATGTAGAATAATTTTTTTAGAAAGGCACGTGCAATCTGCAGATTACGATCGATAATACGTTTTGCACGAAGCTTATTGAATCGGGCGTGTATTTTTAATAGTGCCGATCGCCAAGCATGATCCATTACAGTAATATTGGCATTCCGTATAAATATCCATATAAATTTGGTTTGGATAGTCACGTTTCGCGGGTATTTATGCAATATCCAATATTCCAGCCGCGAAATCCACTCGATGTCCGCCATCGATATCGCATGAATATTCGCCGGTCGCTTAAAACGTTCAATAAAGTGTCTTATAAAAATGATCAAAAAACCATGAGCAAAATATACACCAGAAACATTTTATAATCGGCGCGAAGAGTTATTCAAGGAAAATTTATGTCGACACACGTGTAGAATGGACCAATAACAGTCTTGAAGATACAGAAGGAGTGAAAGATAAATTATCGTCAAACACAGCAAATTAAACTTACTTATCTCAAAGAAACGGAAACCTGGAAAGTCAGGCAATTATAACTTAATATTTAACTTGGTTTTTAACTGACTTCACGCGTGATAAATCCGCTGTTAATTTGACGAAATAAATCCTACTTTGAAAGAAGAAACTCTCTGCTGTTTTGTACACAATAATTATAATTTCAAAAACACACAATGATTATAATTTCTGAAAATAAAGAAAAAAAAAAGCAGAAATTTCTGACGGAATATCTTACCCACCCCACACGCGCCATTTCCTACCACGCTACGAGAATGCTATCATTCACCTGATGCGCCTGTATCCGCACTACGACAGTTTCTTACTCTTCGCTCGCGAATTATGGATCGTCAACGAATTCACCAGCGGAAATTCCGTGCCGCACGTTCGTCGGCGTAAAAGTCGACTAGTTGCTATGTGTTCGCGAGATGACGACGAAGGCGACGAGGGCTGCGTCGACGCCCCCTCGAATTATCGGCATCACACAAACCAGACGCTCGTGTTCCCGGCAGCTTGACAACGGATATTAACCCGCTGCGCATTCCGTCGTCGATGTCGCCTGGAGGTCTCATAATTGACGAGCTGAGAGTAAGGACGTCACGACAGCGGGAACGAAGCGTGTATCCAATATCGTTTGACTCAAGGATTTATTGCGACGAGCATGGATGTGAGAAAGGGATCACTCAGCAAGAACTTACAATTTAATCTTTTCATTGACATTAAACAGTGTCCTCTTTATTTGTGTGGAACCCTTCAATTCGGCCCGTTCAAACTCACGTCAAGTGCTTGGCGCGTACTCAAGAAATCAACACGACCATGTGACTGGCAACGACCCTCGATTATTTATAGCGTTTAAAAAAGAAAGAGAGAGAGAGAGAGAGAGAAAGAAATCTTATCAATGTGACTTCTTGAGAAGTGCAAGACGAAGATAAAATTTTTCGAGAGAGAAAACATTTGTGTTCTCGGCAACGTCTACATATTTCACACACCTTAGGCGAGCAAGTAGCGAAGAAAATAAATTACCTTCCGCGATAACTCATTACGAAAATGTAATCTTAATTACTCATGTGAGTAACGCGAACAAGAAATTCCTTCTTCGCGCATGCAATAAATTAAAATCTCAAACTCCTGAGCAGCCCAGAATATAACGTCGGATTAGTTACGATGAAATATTCGTATCGGTAAGCGACCCTGCATTCAGCCGCCACTAATAGCCGCGGATTATGTCGTAGGCTGGGGCTAAGTCTCTAATTAATTTCTACACCCAATTTTCCGATCTGCCGCCGTGATTTATCATTGTGCTATGTATTGCGGCACACATCGCGCTAAATCACCCGCATCGGGCCCGAAGATACCGCTTTAATCGCCAGTGTTTTAACACGGCGGATGAATAATGGCATAAAGCTACTCTTTACGGTTTAGCTTCACACGATTCTGAACGCGCGGGACGCATTCACGTGTCGGAAATCGTTAGCGCGAAAGCGAAAACGCCGTCGGTGAGGTAACACGTTTAAAAATACAGCAACGGCCGAGAGAGAGACGTGGCTTTCGCCCGCGGATATAATTTCAATAAAAGCATATTTTGCGGTCATCGACGTTCTTTGACGTCCGCTTCTCGATACCGCCACCCGGTGACCTTCGATCGATGAGCATGCACGAGGCTTTCCGAATTCAAAATAGCCGCACTGGCCGACGCGTCTCAAGTTTCTCGCCCCGAACATCCCGAATATTTCACATTTGCCCTGCGATAGTAAAGCGGAGCGTGCATAAAATTTGTATAAAATAAATATTCAGATAGGGGTGTCTACTGAAAATTCACGTTCCATAAACTCATCTTTAGTAGTATTTTGGATTTCGCCTTCCGAAAGATCATCTTTAATTTACATAAAAAGATCGATCGTTCCCAATGCTGGGGTCAAGCCGATCCTATCGATGTCACCTGCAAGTCGCCCGATAATAACCCCTCACAATAGTGACCCGCACTCCGGCTTGCGATCGATCGCAAGCTACCGTTTTTAACCGACGTAAATTCACTGCGCTCTACAAAGCGAGAATAGTTCGTCCTTTCGGCAATGTTAAAAAATTTCCCTCGGCATAAAACGAGCGGCTATTGAGTGAATAAAAATGAGTCGACGAGAAGATGAAAAACGGGATGAAAATGCGGTTGAAACAGCGGGGGATGCAAAATTATTTCGATATTGCGGCGAACATGTTTTTCGATAAAAACTGCACCGTGCCCGGAAAAATTCGCGTATCTCCTTAGCGGCGATGTAATTTACAAAGTTTCAGAATTTAAGGACACGCATTCAAAGTATGTGTCTTTACATGAGAAACGCGGCAAACTTTGTTCAATTACGTGAATACCTAGATACTGTTCTTTCTGACTGCACTCTCTACATTCGTTTTATTCTTTTTCCCCTCCCATTTTGTCGATGCGTGCTGCTTTCAGTCTAAGTACAGGAAGTGTAGAAAAGTACGGAGTATTAATGGAGAAAATAAAAGAGAAATGAAGAAGGAGATATTTTGCTTTATATACCTAAAAGCTTCCGTCCGTTTCATTTGCCGATGACGTGTGTTTTAAAAATGGCACACCGTTATCAGTGAAGAAGCTAAATCGCGATGTAAAATTACACATGTTCAATAACGGGGCAGTTGATTCCAAACGCTTTCTAATGATAACCGTTTCAAACGGAAATTTGATTAATATCTCCAATTATTCTAATATCGAATCTTCGTAGATAATTTGACGGAATTTTTAACAATTTTTAAGTATGTTAATGCTATCGCTTATGCTCGAAGAATTAATATCCTGACATTTTAATGAAGGATAAACAACACCAAATTAGTCAGAAACTCATTATTAACATTATGTCGCGGTTACCGAGACGTCTACATGTTTGTTATTCTCGACTGATTACTCAACATGTTTTAATTTGATTTCTCGGAATATCCGTCGCTCTGTCTCCCTTTCCCTCGCAAGATCGCGAAAAGAGATCGCGAGTTCGATCTCCGTAGCGTGCGGACCTTTGCGCACTTACTCGCCCGCCACTCACCGCGTATTTCCTCTCGTATTTTCCCCTGGACTCGTTTTACTCGATTGATTTTCCGGCGAGCCTTCCCCGCGCCGTCACCAACGGTCCGGTCTCGCTCTTGTCGCGGCGTCGCGACGTCCGTTTACCGTCGCGCGCACAATCGCATACCTCTTCTTATCATGCGAATCAGTTGGCGACAACCACGCAAACGCGCAAACGATCGCAAGCGACCCGCTTCTCTGTGTCGCAGAAGAGAAGAATAAGGAAACAGTCGCGACCAGCCGCGTGTATTTCGTGGCCGATGGCGCCGAATCTGGTCGGTTCACTGAGCGAGGTAGACCGACCGATGCCTAGGACAATATTAGAATCGGGATCCCGACGCGATCTCGCGCTCTCTGCGTCGCACTCTCGCCGGCTCGCACCACGTCCGTCTCCTTCTCGCACCTTCTCCGTCTTGATCTTGGTCCATCCCACGCTCCTCCGACTCCCCGAGGCTCCTCATCTTCCCCCTCGTGTCGAGACCGACCCGACGTAATCCCGCGTCATCACGCACGGACGTTACACATGCGCGCGCCCGACACGCATCCCCGTCGTAAATAATTCAAATTGCGTTGTACTGTCGGGCCTAACATTAATACGACGACATTATCATTACCAGAAAATCGGGGTGTCTCTCTTGTCCGAGAGAGGAGAATCAAAGTTTCCGAATTTACATCTTAAAGTTGGCTCTTCAAATGCAAAACCGACGTTTCGCGTGTCAATCGTCGACTTTGGAGCCTATACCTTTCCACGCGCGCTGAACAATTACGTGAAACGAGATGCTTATTTTTTTTTTCTCCTTGCGCGACACACAATACGACCGCGGTCCCTTACACGGGGCCTTCTTACGTTTCCGTTACACGGCGCACGTGCGTGTGGAAGGCGAGTGCGCGGACTCGCGTTCCACTTCACGTACACGCGCGTGACACTTTGCATTAGTTATCGTGTATGTATTATACGATTGCGTATCGCGCATTCATTCGATATCGCGGTACGCGCGACGCGGCCTCGATCGGGAGATCGTAATGCAGGTAACAATTCGCGACTCCTAATCGCACGACGAACGCCTGCAATTCCATGTTAAGAGACCGGCCCTCGTGCATGCATACAGCGCGCATAACGATAGATCGCGCCGGGAAGATTTCGGGTCAACGATATCAGGTGCATGCGGAATAGGATGATGTCGCTAGACGCTATTCGCGCACACGGCTGCGCCGCGAAGGGCGCGATTTTTTATGCGCCTTAGGTCAATGTTAATGGACGCAGCTGGTTGGCCTTAGCCTCTCGGATCCCGGCAAGACGGATAACGAGCCGGACGGATCTTTAAACGTCGTCGCAATCTTGCCGACGGCTTAATTTCCTCCGTGACATTTATGCCGAGAAGCGAAAGTATGTGGTATCCTTCAGCTTACGAATGAGCATCATTAGGCGGAATCAAGATGGAATTTTCGAAGACTATTACGATTCTCTATAAAATGCGGTACCGTTTTTTCGTTACGTCTACGGGTAAAAACAAAGAGACCTCCGTAACAGCCGCGCGTGTTTTCGGACAGTATCAGGCTGCAGATTGCAAATCTGGAATTAATTAGCCACAATCGCCGCTCTTGTTACGACATTAATCGTAAACCGAGAGGCGTTGGTTACTAGCCGAGTTTCTTGCGCACCTCTTGTGTCTCTTGTGTCTCTCCGTCCGTTTGCAAGGAAGCCTATTTGAGTCGTCCGCGACGTCGGCAACAGCGTACTGAATATTCGCAAAAAGAAGTCAGGCTGTGGCAGAATCCCATTGGCGGCGATAAATACAGATATGCAAAGTGCGTAAGAAACCTAACATTGTCAACGGGTCTAACCGCGAAATTCCTTTCGCTCGAACACGCTCGAGTAAACCGCAAGCGCGCGCGCGCGCGCGCGGCCTTTCTACAAGTCTAAATCCCTTTCCGGATAAAAGAATGCTGCCCTTCGGCAGATCGGATCCCGCAATTTGAGAACCTCTGGTGTAGCGGATAACAGCTCGGACTCCAACCTGGGTGGTCAGAGTTCAAATACCGCCCGTCATCTCCCGAGTTTTCTGATACACACGCCATAGTTCCACGGTGATTCGAAACTCGCTTTTGGCCTGCGGCTTCTCGACTTGTCGATACGCATCGATATATATTGTAGCAATTTTCGAAGCAGTCGCAACTTTGGACATTAAAAGCTGCGCGCGCGGAGTACGGAGACGTCTCCCGAATGCGCAGACATCCCGGAGTCGCTCTCGTCATCTTTATCTTTACTCGGTCGGACCGACAAATACCTTTCCCCTGACGAGATTATCTCACGAAAAATCCGGCAGTCTCAGCGCGACGCGAAGCGACGCGACGTTTTCCCCCGATGCAAACCGACGACGCGTTACACTTTGACGCAACTCGCGCTTCTAATGGATGTCTGCATACATTGCGTAACGCAATTAGAGATTCGGCGTGGCGGAGGCAGCAGCGGCGGCGGCGGCGGCGCGGGAGGTCCGAACAAGACCGCAATCAGGAGGTACGTGACTTTCACTGACGTCGTTTGCCGCCGACACGCGAAAACGCGGCGGCCCCGCATATATACGAACGGCGTATATTCGCCTCATCTTCCGCTTCGTCTTGCGCGGGGTATTATCTCGAGGGGGAGGGTTCGCCGGGGCCCCCGAGGAATAATGGCGGTCGTTGGAGCGGGTAAAGATCAATTCGTCCGGGTAATAATGCCGGGCGGACACGCGACGCGAGTGTTGTCGGCGTCGAAGGAAACCGCTCGCCGCCGCTGCACCGAATATTGACGTTATCGAGCGGCGAACTGAGAGTCGGCTTTAAGAGGCGACTTTCATGACGGCGAGCTATTTATAAAGGCAACGGCCGCGAGAGCACGTTTTTATTAACAATATGACACTGTCTCCGGGTTCAGTGCACCGCCCAGGCAAGAGCCTTCCCTCCCTCGTTCGATTAGATCGCCCGCATTTAGATAAAGAGCTCGGCTCGGTGACGATCTTCGTGAAAGGCGTCCCATTCTATTTCGCCTGATCTTATTTATTCTCATTTATGTCTCTGCGTTCTCCCTCTTTCTCTCTCTTTTTCTCTCCGTCTCGCGCACAGAGCTCTTCGAGCTGCATTACGGGGCCGCGTGGACGTTACACGGCGCGCGCGAGCCTGTAGGGCGAAGTACTCAACAACACAATGAGCGAATGAAGCTTTTACGGATGGCCTTGCATCGAAGAATGCGGCCTCGATCAATATTTTTTCCCCCGAGGTGTGTGCGTGCGCGCGTGTGCACGGAGCAAACGTTGTGCGCGCAAATATTTGCGGAGCTATATACTTTCACGATACCCCCTATTCCGGAATGGAGAACGTACGCCGCGGTCTACCCAGATCCGTAGATCCGAAAAGGTTTGATTTATATCCGGCGCGCGCATTCGGGATAGCTTTGCGTTTTCCGCTCGCGCCTCCGAGGAGATCACGCGATCGACGGTGAAATCGGGGGGATGCGCGGAGAGACCGGGCACACATCGCGCGGACGCTTCCGTTACACTTCGCCTTCGCCTAATCACGGCGTCGCTCTCCGCTTATTAATCGCCGACGTTCGGCTCGTATACCTTTTTGCGAACACGCTGGATGATTATATCCTGCGTGTTCGCCGATAAATACCAGCGTCTGCTTCCCGAGTAGCGCCGCAAGCCGCCACGGCCTCCTCGATTGAGAGAGACAGAGAGAGAAAGAGAGAAAGAGAGGGCCCCCGGTTCTCACTCCGGCAATTAAAGCCTCGGGCGCCCGCTTGAGTTACGATTGTTACGGAATTGGAGGCACCTTTCGCGAAGGAAGGAACGTAATCCCCGGCCGGCTGGGCGGGAATCCCGCTCCCGCGGAAACTATTCGCGATATTCGTCATAAACGAGAGGTCCCGCGAGATAAAGGAAAAAAAAAAAAAGAGCGAGAGAGAACTGGGTCAGACATTCGAGAGATAAATGGTCGGCTTTTACGAATTATTCTCAGGGATCTCTTTGGGAAGATTCACTCGACGCCAAATCCGTTTAATCCGGATTATTCTTATCTCGCGAGAGCGACAAGCGCCCATGATCTGTTTTCCTCAAAGTGTACTTCTTCGCGCGTAATCGAAGCGCGTTAGGGATAAGCGGGGGTACGTACCTTCTTCCGATACGTGCTCGGCAAACAGGCCCACTGCGCGTAACTCGTGTGAACCATTGTGAACGATTTTTTCGCGATCTCGTCGTTCCTTTAGCCTTAGCGCGCGATCGGTATCGCCGCGACGGTACTCGGCTCGCGTACAAACGCGCCGCGCACTTTCTTAAATCATCGCCGCGACGCCCGGATGCAGCTTCGCTTCCACCCGATTGATACAGTTTCACGCTCGAGTCGTTTTCACCGTTCGAGTCGCGCGGCGGGCTGACAATTCTCGAAGTTTTCCACCTCGGAGGAGGAGACACACTGTCGATCCGCTCGTTTGGCCCATTCAACGTCATACGGAGAGAAAGATTTATCTCTCCTCGGTAGCGTTTAGCTGCCTCGAGACGCGCACTTCGAATACTCCGCGATCACTTCGCGAGCGCGACTTCCGCGTTTCTCGGCCACGCGCGACGTTTTTCCCGGACGCTCGCCGTATCGCGCGGACGCGTAGCACAGTGCTTTCCCTGTTTCCGAGCGGTGAGAAAAACGCGCTATCGAGTCCCGCACCATCGGATACGGACTCAGGGAGTCCGCTTCTCAGGAGTCTGCTTGGAGATCACTCGGTATACGTTCATCGACACTTTTATCGGCGTCACTCTCACGTTCACGGCACTGACGTCGAAACAACGACGCAAATTCGATAAGGCGTCAGTCTCCCCGTTTCCGCGCCGCTATTCGCAGTATCGATAGCGCGCGGAATTAAAAATCCATCAGCGACGCGTCAGCGACGGATCGAGGTACGCCCTGATAACGAGCGCGCGATTCGCGAATTCGATGATTACGCGGTCCGAGGAAACACGTGCGCTGCGAACGCGCGCGGCGGTCGGAGCACGTCTCTCGATCGCACGCGGCCGAGGAATCGCTGCCACTGGCCCAAGGAACGACGGCACGGCTGCCTCGACGCGGCGAAGGCATATGGGACCCTCAGGCCCGTAATAGCGAGGCTCTATCCGCGACTCCGAAGAAAGAACGGAGCGCGCGCGGAGAACGCTCTGAGAAAGGTAGGCGCGTTCAACGAAAGGATTTTCACAGCACGCAATTTCGATCGGACCTGCTCTTCGCAAAATTCTCATTATAAATCTACTTCAACTTTGAGATATTTCTGATATCGACACCTTGTATCGATATTCGAAGATTTTGCGATTAAAGTAGAAATAGCGGAAAAGACGATGAAATGAAATTTTCGACAGGAAAAAGACCGAAGAGTAGTTTGAAACGATATGAAAAGAAACAACTGCAGTTTCTACGGTTCTCCATTAAAGTCCTCAGGGTCTTTCGCCGTTCACGGCCCTGGCCGCTAACTCGTTCTACGACGATAAGTATCGGGAGTAGACGACAGGGCTGCGGAGAGGCGTAGCCCGCGTTATGCGGGCGTAAGTGAGCGCTAGTTCGAAATGGGGCGAGCACACACTCGCGCCGGCGAGGGCAACGTCGACGAGGGAGAATGCAGGCCTCGAGTGTGAGTCACTGACTCTCCCGCCGGAATGACCAATCAACTAAAGAGCGAGGGCAGGGGCCCCTCTTGGGCACCGTAGAACGCACGCCGCGCCGCGGCCTAACCGTCATCACACAACACCTAACCGTCGGGGTCGTGTGTTGTACGAGTGGCTCGTCAAAATGCTATTAGCGGCCATTTGCCCCTAGCCCATTCAAAGGTACTCGGTCTGCGTCGCGTCGGTCTGGTAACGCGAGGTGGCTGACCGTCCTCCCCTCGATCCTCGGCGCTTCGCGAAAAAGGTCCTTTGATCTTTAAACCAGTGGCCCAGATACCTACTGACGTCGGACTGATGACCTTAGACCTTAGCGCGATGCGTTCCCTCCGCTGCATTTTTAAAGCCCCCTCACCGAGGTCCCCGAGCGGAATTTTTCTCGTCTCGAGGAAGAATTTCTTATACCGCGTACGCGAACGCACGCGCGGCCGTTACGAAAGCGGACGTGCAATCAAGGCGCAGTAAAACCTCCGCGAGATTCCTGACATAATGTATGTACAAAGAGCGTTCTTTCCTCGGGGATAAGCGCACCGGGATCGTAAACGCGGGTATCGTGATTGCCGTCACGGCAATATATTTCCCTGACCTTGTCGTTATCGCGCTCGTAGCGCGATAGGGAACAAAGGTGTTATCAGGTGTTCGGAATTGCGTCTTCCATTATTCATTAGAGGCGAGCCCGGGCGGCGGCTCTCGCGTTTATTCGCGCCGCAAAGATCGTCCCGGCGAATTTACGGCCGGACATCAAGCTTACGCTCGCGATCGAATGCGCACAATTACTAAATGCGCCTTCGAGCCGTTGATACGTCGCCCCGCCGTTTCAGCGACACCGACGTCTTCATTCGCTGTCATTAAATTCAAGTTGTAATTATTGGTGTAAAGAACTTGGTTATTATCGTGTTATTATCGTCTCTACAAAAATATTTGACAATATCTAACGATGTGATTCGAATCTGTCGAATAATAATCTTCAAATGTCGATGCTTCAACCGATACTCTGAGAGGTCGCCGACGATATTTAGTTAGATTTGAGTTTCTTATATCAAGAGAGAAAAGATATCGATGCTGGGACGGGGTATTCCTAAGGCCAATGCCGCAACCAGTGGCGTAGCGACGACACGGGGCGCCGACGCCTACTCTTATGCAGCCCGGCGTGCAGAGCTGCAAGCGTGCTGCGCGAGTCTGCAGGCGGTGGCGTGGCGTGGCGGCGGCGGCGGCGGCGATCGATTACTTTTACCGGTAGAAAGGAGCAAAGCGCGCGGTGGCGGCGGCGACAACTCCACCTCGTGTTCTCCAAGATTTCTCTCTTCTACCCGAGGACGTAGGCATGTTAATGGCAATGGTCGTTGTTGGTCGGTAGCAAAATACTTGCCATTACAAGTTTAGCGTCGCATCGCGTCGCGGTGCGTTACTTGTCGCCGTTAACGTTTTGTTAGCGGAGCGGTTTCCACGCTCGCGGCTTCGAACAATGAATCGAGCATCTCGTCTCTCTCTCTCTCTCTTTCTCTTTCCATCTCTCGCGGTCGAAACCGCGGAAATGCTCATATAAATAATATAATTTGGAATCATCCGGCGCAAAGTTAAACGCAACGCTTGCAATTTTAATTGTTGCGAATTTAAGCGTGATAATTTACCACGCAAGATGTTCGAGCCCGGCGCATTCACGCGCGACTATATAAAAGCATATAATTAACATTGAATTAAATATGTGCAATTATAAATTTATTTCACTACATGTTTTAGCAAATTCGAATATGAATATTGCCGTTTCGATTATCGCTAATTATTATTCGGTCGCCAACCGAATACGCGGCGGGTGCGCGCGGCGCATAATTCAACCCCGACGTCAAAATGATTTTCGGCGGATCAGAATGTCGGCCGCGCGCTCAAAAGCGATCGACGAGCAGACCGGCGCGTTTGAAATTCCTCCAAGAAGCGATGCTCGCTACAATCGAATCCATTGAGGCCAACGCATACTTTGCCCCGCGGCGAATATCTATTTTTATACGTAATGTGCCGGAGAGTGACTACCGCATCCAGCGGCGCGTCCACGCGATCGAGAGTACCAAGAGTCAATAAGACCTCGTCGCGCTTCGAGTGTGTGTATGCACACGGTGAAACCACTCTCTCGCGAGAGAGAAAGACAGCCGGGTGCACGCGGCGGGAGATGAGTGTGAATTAATGGCCGTTTGCCCCGGGGTCGAAAGGTCGAGTACACCAAATTGATACCGTATACAACGGGAGAGAGCAGACGCGGCGGTCGCCCGTTTCTAATATCGCCCGATACGCAACGAGCGATCGTCCACGCACGCCGGAAAAATTGCATTGAGCTGTTTAACCCTTCACCTCTCGCTCCACGCTCCGCCTAATGTGCATCCTACTTGCGCCGCGTCGGGAGAACGTCGGAGCCGGATCGGCGGATGCGAAACGAGCTAATGTATCGATAAGCACTTTTAATGCGATAAAGCGTCGGGTTTCTCGCATGCCCAAGTGATTCCGCGCCGGATGGAAACTTGGCGTTGAATCAACGTTTTCTCCGACTCGCGATATACTCGCGTATATTCGCGACGAAGAGAGAATTTTCTCTATGGTACTTGAGAAGAAAAATAATAATTAAATAAGGTTCAATGAAAGAAGCTGCACGCTTATCTGAAACGCGACCCGGCGCCGGCAAGTGTGCGGCGAGGAACACAGCGAGGTATGCCGTAATTTATTTGCTTTCATAATAAAGTCCGTTACTCCGCGGATGAGCGCGGACGTTTAGTTTGACTTGGGCGTTACGACGGGCGAACAATGACGTATTGCGGTGGTGCAACGACTGACTGCCGCCGTGTTGCGTGTCTATTTTCGTTGGATTAACCACCGTCATCGCCCAACATAGCGGTAAGTTATCCGCGCTCGCGCTTTACAGATCGAAAATGCCGCGATTATTTATACATTCGACACGTTCCAAGGCGAGCTCCGTCGTAAAGAAGCTCCAGGATGTTTCACCGCGAAATTGCTACGAGTGTGTGAGAGAGGGAAAAAAATATGCGCATGAATTAAACCGTTGTTGCTCTCCGGCCAGAAAGCAGCAACCGGTGTGTATGTATATGAAGTTTCGCTCCCGGTTACCCTTTCCGTCAAGATGGAAAACGCGGAAACCGAGACGGGTCGGCGGAGACGGAGTTCCGAAATTCGGAATCCCGCTCGGAAAGTTACGTTACGCGAGTTTAACAACGCAAGAAACAGGACGTTCCGTCTGGAGCTTCACCCGACAGTGCATACACGAGTCGCGCCAACTAATTCGCTCGGCAAAACGTCGAATTCTGACGTGGCGGCGAAATATTTCGCGCACCTCGAAGTCGGTCACACGTCTCGGGACGGAGGGAAAGAGAGACGGCGGAAGTTTTATATCCTCGCTCGCGCGCGCGAGCATTAAAACGAAATATCGCAACGCCCCATCGGAAAACGCAACGAAGGAGATCGCGGGTGAGTAGGATTCTGGAACGGGGCCAGGACGGTTGCTAGGACCCGGGATCGGTCTTAAAGTGGAATTTCAGTCCTCGTGAAATGTGTCGCTCCGGTCTTATTAACATTTATAGCGCAGATTTAACGGCGCGTTCGCCGTAAATTTCGCAACTCCCGTGATCCCGGTGGAAAGCACCCGGGGAAAACGGCCGTTTCCCTTTAATCCTCGACGACGCGAAATTTGTACACGTCGCATGTTTTTGTATATTTCGCAGGCTGAGTTATACAGAGAAGAGCATTTGCAAGGTTCACGGGCAATTTTAAACGTTAATAACTTCGGACGTATACACGGTAAACGTATGTAAACGATAAACGCTATCTAAAAAAAACTTGGCGCCTCCAAGCTTTTGTATGTATACTTTTGATATCGAGCCAATGAAAATTAAAATAATTTTTACTTTTATTTTCCTTGCACTACATCGCGACAAAGTTTGAAGGATTAAACTTTTAAATGCAGTTTGCAGGGCCCCTTCATCATGTAACACATCTAAAGCTATTAAAGTTTAAAATTGCATACGGATTTTGTAAATATCCTACGTTCATAATTGATCATGAAGTACTAGCGAAGTTATTGGAAGCCGCGTCGGCGTAAAAATTGCGCGGACAGCGGCGCGACTCTTGAGCGATAATTAGGCTACATGTAGCGCAATTGTTAGCGCTCGCTTCGCAATGGCTAACAGGGCCACCGTGTTAATCGAGACTACCGCAGGACGGAAGAATATATAGCGGGGGCGCAGCCTTTAATCCATTTGCGCTCATGAGCATAAACCGTCCGTTATCAACCGCCGGCCATTCCGACGAAGCGCGCGGCCTGAGAAAAAAAAAAGAAATTGGCACACGCCTCGTAAAGGGCATTTCAAGTTCCTCGAGTTCCTCCGAGCGTTTCATTTCGTTGTCACAACGATCCATTCTGTCGACGGGAATAAATCCCGATTAAATTCATTTCGTTCGTCCGCTCGCGCGCGCGCGCGCGTTACGTCTCCTTCGCCAATTACATTCCGGCGCTTATGCTCTCCCTTGATTGAGAGCGCGGCCCGCTCATGTATGAGGATTAAAGAGACCGCCGACGTAAAAACGCGGATAGAAAAAGGTGTCGGCGTAATGCGCGCGGGAACGAGACTTTGGACGATGACTTCCGCGGTAACGACCTGGCAATGGAAAAAAAGGAAGCGGGGAAAAAAAAGGAGAGAGAAATGCTGGCGCGTAGCGTCGATCAAACTGGGGAACCGGTGTGTCGCGCGTTTGCCTTTCGCGGCGTGCAACGACGTGCGCTAATTGCGGTACGAGACGCTCCTCACGTTACACAGGTTCACACACGATTGCGTCACGGATGCGTGCCAATTTCTGCCTACGTGCGGCCTTGGGACGCGCGATGTCAATGTCGCGCGAATACTCTTCCGTTTTCGTTTTTCTTCGCCTTCCGCCTTTGAAGGCATAACGCGATTAACGAGATAACGGCATAACTTTTAAGAACCGAGGGAGGAATTGTTTTATCTCTAAATCTATTTTTCCTCCAATGAAAGAGTATAAATAAAAAAAAAGGGCTTAAATTTTTGCTATTCTGCTCCATCGATCAAACGCAAGTGTCTTGTTCTTGTTCTTCTCGCTAATCTTATTATTCTCGAGCTGTGCCTCGATTCCATTCTTCTTCAAACTCGCACGCTGTCGCTCACAAAAACGTGGACGTACGTGATCGCAATACATCGAACTCGAAGCCGTGCGTTCGCTTGTAAGCGTAAATGACTGCGAGTTAGTCATTCTGGCGAGACCTAGATCGACTGTTTTTAATTCGCCAGCAACGATATATCCGCCGTGTACACTCGACACGGATACGAAACACAGTACGAGACGTTAATGCCGAACACGTGCGGCTCACTCAAGAGAGGATAATTTTCTGCACAGACGGCACTGATAAGTGCTTAGACGGGCCGTATGTGAAAGAACGTCGTTGTACCTCTTCGTCGGGCAACATTAACCGATCGGGTAAGGCTAAGCCTTGAATTTAAGCTGTATACACACGGCGCCGGCGTGCGTAAATCTTCACGTCAATGCCTGATGGCAGTAAAATTAGAAATTGCACGAAAGTGTTGCAATAATGTATGTAATAAATCAATGTAACTAATAAATTAATTTGTTTCGGGAAATTTGGTAAATTTATTTAACCTTCTCTCGTGTATTTGTTTAGAAGAAAAAAAAACCTCTTCTAATGACCTAGAAACTGCTCGAAACAATTAACCTAAATACGGGATTTAACCGAATGTTAAATGTATCTCGTAAATGTGTCTCGAAATACTCGCTCTGATCCCTGAGTAAACCTTAAAGCTATCGTTATCGGAGGGAACTGTGGAAATGCCAACGCGATGAGAGCTAGAATATGTTCAGCCGAGTCGAAACTACTACAATTTTAGCGCGATCTTTGACCCGCGTTGGCCAGAAAGGAATGTTTTCGCGTCCCGAGCTCGAAGCACGTTAACGTTACGTCGTAAATGTTATATTCGCGTCACGCGCATGATACGCAATTCAAACAAAGTTCTATTTCATGCGGCGCGCGCCGCAATTTGCGCGCTTGTAGCGTTTATGAATCATTTGCCGCGTCACAACATCACCTACGTTACATAATAAAAGGTCGCGTGTCGCGTAGCAGCGGCGGGCAAGCGGCACGTGGGAAATATCCTCGAAACTGACACCGAAAAAATTCTTTCCAGCACGACTCTGCAGGCGCGTCATGGCAGAATCGAAATTCGATTGGTCAGAAATACTGCTGGCTGGCGCTCTTAAAATATAGCGCGCTATATCAAATCGCAGTCCCTAAATAGAAAGACGGACAGATAGAAATGATTAATTCCAGAAATGTCAGCTTAAGGATCGTCGATACTTGCGAGAACATATTTGACATTTGAAACCAATTTTAACTGCGAAAAATTTGGAAAATGAAATCCGAATTGGTTTCGCGTGCCAGAACCGACTGTGAAATCGTCCGCGTCCACGCTTGCTTCAATTGGCGTTATTTTCATAATCGAGACACGCGGTCCATCGACAGGGAAAAATTACGCGCTCGAATAGAACGAGATTACGGAGGCACGTGGCGGCAGGTAGAACGACGCAAGAAAGTCAAGGCTCTTGTCGCCGACCTTCGTCGTGCCTCGATCAAATATCGTAACTATCTGAAATCGTAGCTGGTCGACCGCGAGCGAAACATTTTAGAATCTCGCGCAGAATCTTGTTGATTGCGTATAATAGGTGCTGCATAAATTATCAATCTCGTTTTAATTTACGTCTGACAAACAGGAAGCCGCGATTACCTCGCACGGATTTTCTAATCGCGCATTTGAAAATTGCACGACGTATATTGTCTCGAATATACGCGGCGTTAACACATTTTTGCAAACAAAAGTATAAAAGATTTCTATAAATCTTCTTTATAAAAGAATTGTCTGCGCAATGTAAAAGACACGGAGATCTGCAATAATGTCGCGAGGAAACGTGCGGTGGCGAGTTGGAAAATTGCGCGATATTTCGTCCGGAATATGTAGTACAATTATCTTTGTAAAAGCAAGAAAAAAAGTGGCTCTCTGTTTTCGTAGTGGAAGAATCGTCGGTAGAATGGCGGAGTTGATGCGAAAGTGGGTACAGATTTGCAGTGGTCGCGGGGAAAATTACGGTAGCGCGTTCAGTGATAAAAGTGTACCGCACGGCGCGGGGCGGATCAATGCAACTTTTTCCACTCGCGCGATTATGTCGTTTCACCGTTTACGGTGATAAACGGTTGAGCCGAAGACGGGTCCCAAATTGGATAACAGCGAGAGAGCAGAAGCTGCGTGCGTTCCCAAGCGTCTTTTTATTTTTATTTTTTTTTTGTTTTTCTCTGCAATCACGACGATTTCGCGAGGAGAGGAGAAATTCGGAGAAATATCCGGCGAATAAATTGTTGATAACGAGTCGAATGTTGGTTGACATTAATAATGCGATAAATCGGAATTGCGGATTGAGCTGTATACGAGTGTAATACGATATTTGTTAATTAACGATTACAGCAATATGCCTTCATCAAATATTCAAATTCGGGATGTAATATAATTATGATTACATATACTACTCCGGTCTGTGTGCGCATTGCGTCGCACATAAATTACACGACTGCCTTGCTTTAAAGCGCGCAAATAATTACTATCATTAATAACAATTAGCAACATGCACGGAGTGATCGGACAGACGGTATTTCGTTGCACAATAATTATAGTTTTGTGCAACATATACACACGTGATTACAACGTAACGTTATTTGTACATCGTTTCATCAAGAAACGTAACTCCGCGCTGAACGTAATCCGTGCCCCAAGATAATCTCGCAAAAATTGTATTCGTTTGAAAAAAGTCACGCGGTCACGTGACAACGGGACATTTACGCGGATTCAGCGTGCGATGCTTCGCCAACAAAAATGCAATTACTACGATTTGGCGATCACGTGACCGCGCGCGCACGCGAGAGAGAGAGAAAATGTATCGGTGACGTTCACTCACCCTGGAGATGCGCAGGGGTTGATGCGTGTCGCAGCCGCCGTGCATGCGGAAGCCCCAGGGGGACCCGCCGAAGAGGGTGACTTCCCTCGCGCTCATTCCTCCCCTTCGTCGGCAGCTCCGCTCCTCCTCGACGTCGTCGTCGTCGTCGTCGTCGTCGGGACTCCGCGCGCATCCGGCTTTTCCCGCGTCGCGTAAGCACACACGCGGCTATGTTCGCGGCACTCGGGCCCGCATCGCGGCACTCGCCGCGCGCCGCCGCGGCGTGGCTCGTCGACGGCTTATCGCCTCGCTCTTATCACACGTCACGTTTTTTCCTCGCGCGAGAGACCGCGTTGCCGTCGTCGTCGTCGTCGTCGACGTCGTCGGCGGCGACGGCGACGGGCGCCGATTACGCCCACCGATGCAAAAGCGCCAAGTCGCACGTACGCACGCACGCACGGACGCACGCACACGCGCGCGACCCACACTCGTTCGTGGCTCGCGTTGAACTGACAGCGCGTCCTTCCTC
>VBVQ01000578.1:0-53561 GCA_011636635.1 Tetramorium simillimum
ATAAGATATTTACTTTACAATATATATATATATATATATATATATGTTACAAAATTCTTCTAATTATATTCGTTAAGTTCTCTCTCTCTCTCTTTATTAATGTTCATTGTCAAACTTTTATACATCTTTTAAAAATGATTTTTGTTTCTTCCGAGTGATTGATAATACACGGAACTCGATTCTCGCGTCAAAGTCTCTTCCATTGTTGTTTGATAAACGACAGCCTCTTTGAAATTTCAAGCTTTCAAACGAAACCCTCGAGAACATTTCTTATGAATTTTGCACAGTCAGCACGTAGAAGCCGCGAAATCGAGACTGAATGGAAAAGCAGAGAAGGCGATATTCGCCTGGTATAGTTCCCAAGTTTCATAAGTTTAAGTATTCGCAAATTTTGGGTTTTTCAATTGTCTTCGGGCTTAAGTACGGTTAGTAGCGAAGGATGTTGGGTCGGCAAGAAGGCGCAGACGGAATATCTGAAATTCGATTTAAAGAGAAGGGCACTGCACAGCAGTGTCATAAGAAGGATCTCTGTTTCCAATAAAAGTGAACTTAGTTTTCGCGGCATAGCCAGGTTTTCGCAATCTTCTACCAGTCGTTGGCCGCCAGCCAACATCTTGGCTGGCCCGCTCTAATTGGTTATTCGTGTTTTATTCTCTTTTACTTCACGAATTATTTCATTCCTTCACTGCGAGTCTTTCCACATGTAGGATATGATAATAATTAATTAACAGCACTAAGACTTTGACATTAATGAAATTGGGAGGAAAACCATTCAACCACCGATTCAAATTTCTACGTTAATTCTATAATATGCTATTAAAGAATTATTTCCATTGTGCATAAGCAATGTATAAAGACATGATTTTAAATGACAAAAGTATAGATAGTTATTATATTAAAAGAATTTTTATATTACCAGAATTTCGATTTTAATTGTTATCTGGGGACAAATGTCATCTGAAATCTCGTAGATTCTCTTAGGAATTAATTTGTCAAATATCAGACTTATTCGCCACACCTAACCTTCAACATCCGCTGTCAATTAGTCGGACATATTCTGAAGGATAGTCTCAGCACGTTTGCATGTCAAGTTTCCGTCGTGGACGGAAGTTGAACGTGAGGACCAATGGTCACGTGCATGTAATAGCGAAGGATAAATTTCGAATGAGTTTGCAGAAATTATAAAGAGTGAGATAAATTATTGGAATCGGATTTTGATGGGTTTCAGAAATACACATATAATATATAGTTAATCAAATTATAATGATATATAATAAACCTATCTTGTGGTTATGTATTTTTTTATATCCTCCGTAATCTAAATTTTTATTAGTAACATTAAGCGAATGAATTTTAAATTAATAATTTTCGTAATCTTGAATAAATTAAATTTAAAATATATAATTTTTTATATTGTCAACTTAATTGCATATGTAACTTACTTTTTTAAATATTGTGATTTAATTTATTTTTATAATAAATTAATAGTTTTTATATATATTAAAATTCGTATTTTAATAGTACTTTATGTATTGAGAATTTAAATTCGTTCCAAAGTTAGAAAAAGATATTTTAATTATTTTCAATAAAACTTTACGTTATATATGCAATGTTTATAATTGATAAGAATGTAGGAAAGGTTCTGTTTTTCGGACTCCGTATTTGCATTAGTATGTTTGCTTCGTCAGTATTGTTTCCTCGAGCGCTTTATTATTTCGGAGGACGTGTTTATTCCTAAATACTTGTTTTCTTCTTGTGATGCATGTGATGGACACGAACGTTTGCGAGTGGCACCAGCCGATTGGAGCACGTCACATTTCCGAGAAAGTATATAGATCATGTTCGCGCCCGAAAAAGGGCAGAGCTTCGCGGAAGACGATCGAGAACGTTCGGCGCATTGGTTCTCATAAGTAATTGTATTCAGTTTCGCGGCGATTCATATTTGACGATTTGATTTAAAATAAAGTATTCTGTTCATTTTAAATTATTGTGACTCGACTTAATTGAATTCAACCCGACATCCTACAAGAGTATATTTAATTAATAAGAATATTAATAATAATATATTAATAAACATATTAATAATCATTAATATAAATAAATATCATAATATATATTTTGAAAAAGTTCTTATCTGTTTTTTCAGATCGAGTAAAATGTAAATAATAATGAAATATCGGTAATCCAATCATGAGGGGAAACAATTCTTTGAGCCAGAGACGATATAAAAGATACATCGGTAAGTGATAACATTTTATAATAACGGAAAATAGTAAAATTTTTAAACATGTATTTTATACAATATCTGAGAGGAAATTTTAAGAACCTTAAAATTTAATATGCTTTTTTGTGGCAACTTTTTGGTTTTTTGACGCATAGTTGTCTTTATTAAACTCTCATAAACTAATAAAGTCTTGAATGTGTGTTTTTATCGCGCAGAGATTAACGTAAAAGTCGAGTATCGATAAAACGTTTTGTTTTCTATATTTTAAACACTCGAATTCAACTGGATTTCGATTGCACGGAAATTTTAGAGACTAGCACTTATCGTTGATTGAATATAATATAATCATCCTCTTTTTCCGCTATTAGTTTGAACGTTATTCGCCGGTACAATTAATCACATTTCTCGGTAATTATCGAGACAATTAATTATTATCCGCTTTTATCGTGCTTTTCTGTGAATTCGATCAATGTTGATATTTTAAGTACTCATTGAAACACATTTTGAACTGTTACCACTCGAAAGCTGTCGATTGAAAATCCCATGATTTTTACATAGCCATTATCCCATGCGCTCGGATGTTTTTTTCGAAAAATCTTTGCGTCGCGCTGGTCACATCTCTTTTTCAAAACAGCCACGTTCCGCATTGGTCGTATATATCTTTGGAATTCAAATTAGTTTAATAAAACTCATTGTTGCGACTGAGAAAGAAATCCTACGCGATCGCGCAGAAAACTATTTTTCTTGTCGCACCAGACAGCTTTAATATGGTGCACGTGTCGTCCATAGTATTCATACGTTTTATTCCTTCCTGCGGCGGACGTTATTGTGTGTTTTTCATAAAAATCTGTAGCGCACAAAAGATACCACCGTTGAGGGTGTCCAAAGATACATAATAAAAATACGTTGGCCGGGCGTAGCGAAGAATGAGGAAGCAGACAGCTTCGTCCGCATAAAACTAACACGCATATGATCAAATTCCCGATGAAAAGGATTTTCTTCGAATATTGCTGAGGTTTCTCTTGTCGTTGTCACTTTAACGTCGTCGAGTTGCTGTTCTTAATCTTTTATCAATGGTTTTCCATTCAACAGTGGCAGGAAGATTAATGATGTTGCGATATTATCACTCTGATTTCTATTCTTATTACAGTATTCTAGTATTATCTTTATAAATCTCTATAAAATTGTTATCATTTATGTTCAGCTTCGTATTTATGTCAAGAAATATTTATTAGTTAATAAAGCAACATTTATACTTTGATTATATTAAATTTAGATTAGAATTTTTAATTAATTTTTGTTATTCTATGTATTATATTTTGCATTGTCACTGGAACTCCCGACAGTATTTCTGCTATGTAATTTATTTGCTTATTAAGCTATTAATTTATATATGAAATATGTGTAATATCTTTAATATTTTTAAAGAATTTAATATCAAAATAGAATGAACCTCCTCACATTTAATGTATATGCGTAGTCAAATATTAAAGTTTAAATATTTTTATATTTGAATATTTTCCAGTTCGTTAACTCTATTATATTCTTTTTAAATGTATGTTGCATCATTTCTCGAAATCTGATACATTTATATCTTATTTTGTACGCTAAATATTTCATTTTGTTTTCATATTTTTATCCTGTATTGTTTTATTTATGCGTATTGATTTATCATCGACGGTCATTTCTCCTAATTTATCTATCGAATGATGAATTTTCGATCGTAGTTAAACACGGTTGGGTCCATGGCAAAGGACGCCCGATAACGTAACACGTCCGAGAAGTTTCCGTTTCGCGGCTGATAATCAAAGCTATTCGTACTAAATGCGCGTAAGCAAAGTTTAGAGTAGGACGAGCCCGCATTTTCGATAAGTTTCTACCGATAACACGATCCTTCTCAGGCCTCCCTCGCCATTTTCCACCGAAGAAAGTTGCTTCCGGGGCACGAAGTTCGATTAAGAGAAGCGTTTACGAGGATCGCTGTAGGGGCAGTTCGAACTTTATGGACTATAGAGAGAGAAAGAGTTTTTTACGACGGAACGCGCTCGCGAAATACAGCGCTAGGATCGAGTGAATATTCGTGTATTCGTTCATACTTATTTCCCGTAGAACTGTTTCCTGTTTTTTTTATTTCTCCCTTTCTTCTGATTTGCTTTTTTTGTACGAAATAATTAATTTAATTATTTGGCGAATTCGATATGTTGCGCATTTGCTACTGTCAATTAATATTTACAAGTCAGATTGCGTGTAATTAGCTTATTATAAGATATTTTCGAAACTGAAGAAAATTACAATTAAATTTTTATAAGTTATTAAATTTACAGAAATACGCTTAATTAAATTCACGATTATCCTATTTTTCGAAAATGTGTACCTCAAAAATATTTGAGTCAGAAATAATTGAAAAAGTAAACATCGCTTAACATACTCTATATTATTTAATTAGAGATAAATCAGTACTTTTTTGGTTATTAATTCGACATTTTTTATTTGTAAGTCTTTTACTTAGATTGCGTTAGAATAATTATGCTAATTCTTTATGTTCTATTTTTCTTCTTCTTTTACTAAGCTTTTATACTATTATATTTCTTGTAAGATTTATCCAGTTATATTTAATATAGTTTTACTTTTTTACTTTTTTACATTTTTCCGTGTCTCACGAATTGAGCTCACAATTTTGTTTTATCACCAGCTAAACGTGAATAAATATACATGCTATTTTCCCCTTCGTGTTTCTGTCCCCATCAATTTTCACCCTCTTATGGTTATCCTTTGACGATTTGGAAATTTATATCATCCCCGTTATTTACGCATCTCTTCCCGGTTTTCCGCAAGAAGATATTCGGAGAGCTATTTCCTCGAAAGGAGGAGTGACTTGTCCCAAAACGACTCGTCAGAATGTAATAAGAAGCTGAAAGAAGCAACGAGTCATGCCTCAAGTATGAAAATTTCTTTCTTATATTCCCTTGGAGTTCTGTCCCAAAACATTTTTCACATCGGAAATCTTATTTCCTACAAATGTAACGATTAATATGACATAAATATTATGTGTCAAAACATAACGCGTATTATTCGTAAAACACGTTTTCGCTTTTACTTTAAATGAAATATTTCGGCTTCTATTCCTGTTATACGTGTGCCTTATTCTCATTTGTATTATCCCTGTATGAATACACTGCCGGCCAAAAATTCGACACCATTAATTAAAAATATAGTATATGAAGTATACTGTACGAAATAAAATCAAATTTATGTTTTATAATTTATTCATATTTTATTCATTGTTTTATAATAAAATGAAAAATAATATAAAATATTTGAAAGTTCTACATATAATAAAAATATTATTTATAACATGAAACATTTTTTTCATAGCTATGTATATCGATATCTTTCTCATAGCCACTTTTATATATATATATATATAATACTTTTTTTAACTCTAAACGAGATGATTTAGCTACAAGATTATTTTTTTTTTCTGATAGAAGATACAACTTATCTACAATTGTGTTAAATATGATACTTAATTTATCTTCAATTAAGAAAAAATATTAAATAAGGCATAGATTGGACTTTATAAATAATATTTTACTGGAAGATTAAATTTTAGATGTTGTCTCAAATTTTTGATTGGTAGTGTATATTATCCCCATTGTATAATTAATACGATGTCGTGTAAATACATCATGAAACGAGCCAATTAGAAAAATTCGACGACATTCGAGTCACTTTCTGCATCAGTAATCGACGAATCGATCAAAGAAAACTAAAATTAAATGTTGTGTAAATTAATGTTTAAATAATGATGAATGCAAATTAGAATATAGCAAACTAAAAAATACACCTACCTGTGTTTGAAGGCAACAGAAGAACCAACAAAAATTTTCGCTACTAATATAAGGAAACATATGAAAATATTGATTTAAATAATAATTCCCGAAGAGAAAAATAGCAAACAAATTATATTAAAACTGAATCGTGGTAATATTTTAGATATTTTTATATTTCTTGCTTTTCATTTGTTAAATATTACTCTCTTACCCGTTATTTATTATTATTTTTTATTAAAAATATAATTGAATAAAATGTGACATAAATATAGCGAAAAATGTGAAGTTTGAGATGCACGAGATGAAAAGAAAAAGCAGGATAAATAATTAAAAATATCTTTTCACTTCGGAATATGTGGAAAACGTTCACGTATAAATTCTTCATTCTTAAAATTTGATTTTTAGATTTTCATCCTTTATTTTATTCTCTTTTTATATAGAAGAGAATTAAGGGCGAAAAATTTGAAGCGTTCTTCTGGCATATCCAGTTGTCGTCAGATGAAAAATGGCGTAAACAAAAGAAAGGTCAACAGAAGATTAAGAACAAAAGCGGTTGCCGAGGTGGTGATGACGTTTAATCGTAAATCAATAAAATTAATGAATTAAATAAATAAATTAAAAATGTTTATACACATATTTATATATATATATATAATATATATAATATAATATAAAACATAAATAGGGTCCCGCGCGCGCGAGATTACTGGAGCAGTGCGCATCCCTCGCTCCCCATCGTTTTCACTCGCGCATGGGGGTTCTCGTCGTCGAGGTTTTTGACAGATGAGATCATTATCGGTCTCGTGATAATATTTTTCTGAAGATTCGTTCGACACAACCTCCATCTCCGGCACGATATTATATCCGTTCTATTTCGTAATAACCTTCGTGAGCTTTTAATTTACAACGGAAGTAAATATCGGATATACCGTCAATGCTTCTTCACATATCGTGCATTTTAAAGACGGAGAACATTTTCGAGAAGATCTTATTATACCTCTCAAAAACCTCTCGACCGATCGTCCCGCGTCTCTATCTTCATTGAGATGAGATTTCATTATCGCTTTCGCGAGTTTCTCTCTTTTCGTTTTTATCTCTTTCTCTTTCTTTTATCTACTTTATATCTCTGCTTTTAGCTAGCCTAATGCGTTACACTATCGTATTTTACATTAAATCGTTTTTGCCCTGTGGTGTCTCTCCCGCGACTCGCTCGTTGACTGGCCAATTTTCTCCTCCTCCTTTCATACCCTTTTTCTATCTACGCAATGACGAATCTTTAATTTGCTATTCAAAAAACTTTAAAAATGCTGTTACAAAGACGTCACTGCTGTTGGAAGTCGGTTCTCACAATCAGTGAAAAATTTATTTTGACGATCGAAATATTATTATGATATAATGGTATTTAACTCATTTATTTAATCATCAATTATCTGTATGCTTACTGAGAATATTTTTATCGATTTAACTCGTTAGAAATTTAGTTCTTTAGATTGCCGAAAATATCATTAATAAATATTGCAATTACTATTTTGATATGTTTTACTAATAAGGAATAGAATGGCCAACTTATGAGCAACCTCTAGGGTTAAATGCAGTACATTATTATTCAATTTTAATAATTATAATGATTACATTAGACATTTTGGCCCTTATTGGGTTTTCCCCTCAGTATATACATAGTAATATTAAACATTAATCTAAAAGGCATATTAAAGTATATTTTAGAATAAATAAAATAGATAAATTGAATAAAAATTTAAAAAAACGAAAAGTATATATAGGGTTATCGTAGGCTAAAAGCAATTGTCAGATACATTACGCTGTCAATCAATTAAAAATACAGTATAAACTAATGGAGTCATAATATTGAGGAACATGAAACTATGCTCGATTAAACGAGAATGTGTTCGTCCAAAGATTCCACTTGTCAATAAATAAAATTTTTAATTTTTATTTAATTAATTTTTTATCTATTTTATTTATTCCGAAATATTTAGTTTGATATGGTTTTTAGATTAATATTTAATTATTATGTACTGAAGATGACCCAGTAAGGGTCGAAAAGTCTAATTGTAATCATTATAATTATTAAAATTTAATAATAATGTACTACATTTAAACCTATAAATTACTCGTAAGTTGACCATTCCAGCCGTTATTAGTTGTTTTAGCATATCACGAGCTTTTTTTATTAATCCGATTAATATGTTATGTTAATAATTATGCAAGAATGTTTTTGCTATTTCTGATATTTCTTTTTAATCGACGATTATTTTATGCATTTTACCTGCACTTTTTCGTATCTTCAAAAACGTAAAGATGGAAAGCTCGTGGATTAGGATCCTCTCTCAACGCTCACTGCATTATTCGAACATTTTACCGGCGTCCCAACAGCGACGAACATGTAACGGCTTAGTTTCCTAGCCCACCCGCGATTTCAATAAAACCGAACCGTGGAATAATAAAGTCGTTAAAAAAAAGTCTAAGAGAAAGATAATCGGCTTGGCGAAATGCAAGTTTGATCCGTAGAAACTACTTTCGACGGCGGCTCTCTTTTTTTCTGAAAAATAATTAATAACTTTTCAACATTCCTTTCGTTTTCTTGTACTTTTTGCTTCGAGCTAGTTATTAATTTTAAAGAAGAGCCTTCACGTATCAAAATGTGTATTAAGACCGTCATCTACGAAACCAAAAACTATACTTTTTCCCTTAACCTTTTCTCACATTTACAATATTTCACGGTACAGTCTTATCGAGTGCCGAGGTTCGATACTCTTGAACCACTTAGGCCATATATACGTCGTTCGTGGCCTGATTGTGGCTTTAAGAGAAAAGAATTCGCCGATAGGAGGAGTGAGGATTCTTCACGTCGTTCTGATTGCCTACGGGAGACAATCCGCCGTCGTGGTTGTGCCCGTCCTTGATCGAGACCCTGGGCTCTTTGGTATTGTTCTCCTTTTTCGTGGAGACTATAGAGAAGTTGTGCGACACACACCGCCTCTCTCGTGCACTTCCATGTCGTCATTCTGGACGGTGTTTTTTCCTTCTCCAGGTCAAGCACCGCCAATTCGAATTCGCGCGAATAGTCGCTCGAGAGCTCTCCCCTAATGATACCGCGCCGAAAAGAGCATCGGGATAATCGAGAGATCGCCGCGTCTCCCCTTTTTTTTCCTTCCCTCTTTCACACGCCGACACACGCTCATTTGCACATTCATGATCTCTCGCACCGTTGCCCATTCTTTCTGTCATTTTCCATTCTCTCTTTCTCTCGCTGAAGAACTTTCCGCGGAAGCGCGAGTATGTCGCGTAGTGGCATTTTCTAGAAGGAAAGTACTGGTAATAATGCTCGAAGAAGAGAAACAAGAGAGACGAGAAAAGAAGAAAGTGGGAAAGTAAAAAGGAGAAGAAACAGTAAAAAAAAAAACAGAAGGATGTAAAAAGAAAATAGGAGAAGTATTCACACAGGAGAAAAGAATAAAAATATATTCGGATAAAAGAGAAGAACAAGAAGAATAAAAGAAGAAATAGAGAGAAAAAGAAAGATAATAAGGAAAAGTGTATAAGTAGCGTTAGCTGTAGAAATTGAAAAAGGTACGAATGCCCGGTCCAAACTATTTTGGAACCTGTCCTTATATAAAGTACGTAGGACCCGTCCTAATGCCCGAGATCGACGGATTCGAAATTCGTCATTTCTAATTCTTTGTCTCGATTTCTCTCCCTCGTCTAATCGTCTCGCGTCCGTGTCCCTGATCCGCCTATTTCTCTTTATTTATGCGATTTTCCCTTCCCTCTTTGGTCGCGCGTTGGCCCTCTCACGACTCT
The DNA here is from genome assembly GCA_011636635.1 of Tetramorium simillimum. Lineage (NCBI taxonomy): Eukaryota > Metazoa > Arthropoda > Insecta > Hymenoptera > Formicidae > Tetramorium > Tetramorium simillimum. The sequence continues at coordinate 9,880 of VBVQ01000578.1, forward strand.
GTCTCGTGGGTTCCTACACTGCAGTACGCCGCGAGGGTAGAAAAAGGTCTACTCATGGTTAAAAAGGGCCCCGCGCGATTATCGCTAGCAGTAGTACGAGGTAGAGAGTCCCAGCTTGCAGGAAAAGGGTGCCCTACGCCGGTTATACACACTTCCGGTGCTGCTGACGTCCTTCGTCTCGCACCGCAGACCCGTGAAGCCCTCCGCGCATCTGTAACAGAAAATTTGAACAAATCAGTTAATATTTTTTAATGTGATTATATTTTGCAAAATTGTGCAGTTGAACATAGATATTATTGAAAATAGAATATAATATTTCTGTCGCATGTAAAAAAAAATATTATAATTATTTCTTTTTCTTAAAAAATAAGAACGTAAAATTGCTCAATTCTTTATTTAACGAAATTTAAAAAATCATCATTTAGTCATCTTTATATTGATTTTCTTAATTTTAACTTTTTTCGGTTATTCTTCATTATTCTTCCATGAAACTAATTTCAAAAACTATCCGTCCATACTAAAATAGAAAAAATTCTAATTATTAATTGTCTAAGATTATAAATATAAAAATCGATAATATTTTATAATGTATAATTGCGCGAATTATATCTTTATTTAATTCTTTTTATTATTTTAAATAATCATTTATTTAATCTTTACATCATTTTTATCTTTAATGACCATCCAGGCCGTTTTGTCGGCAAAATTTATCGTCTGTCTCGGTTATTTTTTGGGAGCGTATGTGAAACGTGAGTTTCTTAATTTAACTAAATGTATGCGTCGTATCAGAATTCGCACGACGAGACGTCTTTCGCACGCGGCAGTCTGCGAAAGTGCGGGGGAGACGCGGTCGGAGACGACGGAACAGTAGGGATTTCGAGGAGAGACAGGCCGATGCGTCGTTTCTTTGGAAAAATAATGTTATGTCGTCGTCGTGGCTATTTAAAGACTGCGGTTAACTAACCGCGACGAGACGTTCGAACCCACCGTGGGATTAAGAGTCCGGGCGTTCGCTCGGTGTCCGGATAAATAAATTATAGTACGACTTTTCCTCTACCAATCTTTTTCACGTCTTTTATTTTTTCTTTAATTCGCGAGCTGTTTGCTTGCATTTTAATTGCAAACGTCGTCTGTCCCTATCATCGCCGTGTCGTATTTTCGCTGTTCTCACACTGTCGATTTTTGCGCAAACAAGGAAATTAACGGCGAATAAGTACACATTTCGTAAAAAGATACATGCGCAGCGAATCACGCTAGTGTCATTTCCTATTGATTTTTTTCTGCAAAGTGTCAGCTAAATCATAAGAGTTAATATAATTTAAAATCGTGAAAGATACATAAATATCCAGTAATAATTGCGGTCATTTTTAGCAAAATGTGCATTCACAACTGGGCATTCTTAATTCGGCACTGCGACCGAAGTAGAAGTTTGCAAAGAAGTCTACCTCTGCCGTCTGGATGCTCGGCAGCGTGCGATAAAGCGTATTTTTGTCACGACAAATTTGGAGCGTCTGAGACTTGGCATGTCGTTTTTATTTCGTGAAATCGCACGCATAGGTAAAACGAGAGCAGAGAAGAAAGAAGAGGAAAGGAGAACAACGGAAGAAGAAACGACGAGAGAGAAAGGAGAGAGAATGATGTTCTTCAACTACGTCTTTTTGAGTGTTCGAGTGCACCGGAATATTTATCGTGCAAATACAAGCATCATGTTTAAACTAAAAAGAAAAGGAGAGAGGAGGAAAATGACAGGAAAGAGGTGTGACGCTAAAGGGTTAACGCGACAAGTTTGCGGAAGGTCGAGTGCGAAAATCGCGAGATGGGTCACTTTGAATAAAAATTGAACAATTTATTAATGCACATTTTTTTAGGAGATCGATCTAATTAGATTTTGTTGGGAATGTTTCGCGGGTTTGATTTGAAAATTTTTTGGTGCTGTCTTTGCTGGGATTTACGAGAGTCTACGTTAAATATACCATCCCCTTCCTTCTTCCCGCTAGATTTACTGCCAAACGAAATAAAACAGCGGCGTAGATAGCACAATTTATTGTACCATTCACTTAAAGCCATTAACGTGTCCCGCTAACTTTGCTGCCCCGAGTAATTGGCCTTCCGTTAAGATTTATCGTAATCATGCGTGTATTCGCTACGCTACGGGCAACTCTTTCTGCTGCCGTAAAAAGGACTCCGACTCGTGAACTGAAACCCGCGAAACGTTCGTCTATTTGCGAGAATTAGTTAGGTAAGACGTATATGCAATGAGAAGTTCGAGTTAAACAGATTCGAACTAATGCTCAGATTGCGATAGTAATTCGGATTGTATACATTATAAAGAAATTGATAAATTGATAAAAAAATATCGTTAAAAAAACGTGATAGTTTCTAATTCGTGTTATACTTTAAATTGTATTTTATCATTGTCTATGTGCGTATTAATATACTTTTTCGAATGATTTCCCGAGATTCGTCCTTCGCACAATTTTGGTGAAAATTAGAGAAGTCATTGGTAAAATAGACATGGATATCTCAAAAACATTAATTCGAGAATTTTTTATGTTCCTGTCTTTAAATTATTTTTATGAACAGGCGGAAATAAAATATTCTCGACCAAAATAGTTCTGGACGGTTGTTAAAAATCGATTTTTCTCGTTGACAGATTTTATGGGAGCGTGAATCTTGGCTGCATTGTCCAGTTTGTATCACGGCGTGCGGGTGATGTACACTGAACGCGTAAAAAATTATAAACTAACGTGACGTTAATACAATCGGCAGAATTATGGAAGATCAGTTTTCTCCTCTTTTTTTCTCTGTCAATTAATATTTCATTTTCTGAGAACTGATCGAAGATATTTTATTTCCGTCCGTTCATAAAAATAGTTTAAAAGTTAAAAAAGACAGAAACATAAAAAATTCTCGAATTAATGTTTCTGAGATATCCATCTATTTTATCAATGACTTATCTAATTTTCACCAAAATTGTGCGAAGGACGAATTTCGGATAATTATATAAGATATTTTAATTTTATATATCCACATTAATGTTAAGAAATATAACATTTATCGCAGAAAATGTCGCGTAGGTACTTCTTTCTCTCTCTCTCTCTCTCTCTCTCTCTCTCTCTCTCTCTCTCTCTCTGTCATTATCCTTAGATTTATTTTGTTAAAGTGAGCATTACAAGATGGCTTTTAAATAATTTTAAGATATATGAGATAATTGATCTGATTAATCGTGAAATAGTATATAATGGCTGATAGATCGGGAAATTGAATGTTCCATTTTATTAATGGGACGCGATATTTCTTAATTGAATTAATTATCGCTGACATTTGTGATAATTATACACTCTTATCTCGCAGTGGCAATTCGATATTTAATGAAATCCTTTTAGATATACCCAAATGAGACGATCGTGATTTATATTGTATAAGTGAACGATTTAGTTATTCAAAGAAAAAAAATAAATTAAGATATATAATGTTCTCCAGAAATATTATATAATTGTTTGAATTCCTTTAAATTTAAGATAAAATTATATACATATATGATTTATATGTTAAGATAAATTTTGAATTGAAATTGTCTGACACATTTTTCTGAAAAACTTGATTTTTATCATATATAATATTTATCTTATAATCTAATTGAAGATTATACTTTATTAATTTTTAAAATTAGAATGTATTAATAACTCTGTTCTTCTTATCTGTTATATAAAATATTTAGTATTGTATTCTATAAAAAATATTATGATTAAATGACGTTTCATACAATTAAGAAAAGTACGACAAGATGAAAGTTTAGGACAACTTCGCTGCATTCATTAAAATCATACGCTGACCACTTTGTTTTAACGACATACGGGTGAAATGCGCAGTACGTTGTGAGTTAAGTTAATTTTTACAGAAAACAATGCTTTAATCACATTTAAGCCTCGCAATGGTGCAATGGCGACAAACGCCGACGAGATGCACGTAGTTCGTAGTAATAACTCAAAACGTTTTTCCGCGTGACACTACGGATTAAGAATAAACAAAACCGGACAAAAAACTAATTAAAATCCAGAAAATCCACGAGAAGAGCGCGGGAGATGTTCCGACGAATGCTGTCTTTCCGCGCCAGTCTGAACATAGTCTTCTTTTTTCTCGGTATTAATTAAAAGAAGCACAGCAATCTCGAAGAAAGGCGAATCGCTTTATCCGAGGCCCGCATTTAAACGCATCCTTAAGAAGGCCGCTTTCCTTTTATAATATTTTTTGCGACGGTAGAATCCTATAATTGCAATTGCAGCAATGTTAGATAAAAAGATTTTCTAAGTATGTATTACACAAGACTTCGAGACTACAATCTTTTACGCGAGATTTTTGGACGAATTCATATATTCTATTTTTTTTCAATAATCTGACATAAAATTCAATAAAAGTTTAACATGATTGGCAGTTTTAGTGTATATTTGATTTTGAGGGGTCAAGTAAATCATCAATCTTGACGAAATTCAAAGTACCAACATTTTGAAGGTGTGTTTAATTCGAATTGAACATGTTTAAGACAGATGTGCTCAAACTGGTTATTCAATACATCTTGAACACATCTTCTTACACACAGATTTACGTTCGAAAACTAAAGGCTAATATTTATAACGCAATGAAGACTGAATTAACATATCAAAGTTTTGTAAATTAATATTTTGAACTGTATTGAATATAATAATTTTATATATATCGAACCAAAGAATTTAGTTTATAAGATAAAAAAATTGAATATTTTTTGAAAATAATAATTTACAAATTTATTATTACGATTTTCCATAATTTCATAAGATGTGTTAACATACAGTTGTATTTTAATCTGTAGTTTCTGCATACAACAGTAGTCTTATACTGGAATAATAATACAAAGATGTAATGTTTAGTTGTAGTCTTTGAATATTATTTTCTTTCTCATTCTTTTCCCTTGTGCAATCTACACACATTAAATTACTTCAATATAACCTCCTTTTCTTTCTCGCATTTTCTGGGACATTCACGTGTGCAGATCGAATGCGTTTGCCCTCGCGTGAGCTTGAATGCACAGAACAACTCTGGCTATAATATACCGTACTTTATGTCGAAACAGCCTGCGAGTCGCACTTTTCCACCCTCGCCCGTGCACTTACTTCTCGCGGGGCAAACTGGGTTACTTAGTTGCTCGTATAGCAGCTGCATCCACACTTACTGCGCATACAAACGCGGTTGAAGCAAATCTACTAGATATCCTGTTGCACCTGCACCTTCCTCTTCTTTTATCTTCCCGATCTCGTCGTCGCTCTTGGGTCTCTCTTGCTCCCATGGGTTTCCACTTCCGTTTATTTTTCCATTCTTTGCTCTACTTTTGTGCCGATTTGGTGTCACTCCAGGGGTGAAAAAAACTTTACTTTTTATTTAATTCTGAGCGTGTTCGATTTTGATGTTTACAAAGATATTTGAGGACAAAAATTAAGCTTTTTACAAAATGAAATTTGGACGGAGTAAGAGAATTATGTATCATAAAAAATCTATAAGATTCCGATATCGCGAATAGTTATGAAATATTTCTGGAATTTTTGTTAAGGAGAAGTTGACTTCAATATAATGGTCGACTTTTCGATACTCTTTTTTCAATATCCTGTATATCTGGGGTTTATTCATCGCTGAAAGTAACATGGAAGCTAGGTGCGAACGTCGTCAAAGGGTGCCAGCTGGCGGGACAGGATACCGTCTGGGAAATTGGGACGTCGAGCGGCGAAGCTTGCTCTCGATCATTTTCCAACGTATGTCGACTTCCTCCTTGTGAGGGCAGGTGGGAATGTAGGGTGGCGGTGGGAAGACACGATATCTCGCCGGTGCAGTCTCAACCAGGAAGTTCGAACGGCCTTCCAGCAAAGTCCAGTGGAACTTGAATTAGCTTGACTGTAGCCAAGCAATGACCACAAAACCTGATTCGACGCAGGAGGTTTGCGTTGATGAGCGGAGACGTCCTAGAAATTTAATTTTCTCCACCGCCTTAGTTGAACCTTGTTAGATCGCGATAAAGGATTAAGTAACATACGGTTGGATCTTTTCAGTTAGCGGCCAAGATGTATAATCTTATGTGTTTGCTATTAGAAAAAGATTTGAAATCGTTTCGCTCGATTCACGATACGATGGTGTTTATCTTTCTTTTTACTTATATTTATCGTTGTCTGTTATAGAAATGACTAAAATTACTAAAATTCCTTATAATTACATTATTAAGTACAATAATTATGTATTTAATGTTTCGGACATTTTCAAGCTTTAATTCCAGAATAAAAAATAAATTCCATTTACATTTACTTTTATTTAGTGTCTAAATTCAAAAGTGTCGAAGTAATGCATTTGCATTTCTTTTCTACTTCGGAAAAGTCGAAGCTGCTGTATACGTGACGCGCGTGACGATTCCGTAAGCAAAGTTTGCAGCCCGCACACCATTCACGTCGAAGCTGTTGATCCTCTCTAATCAATTAGATGGTCCAATTAATTACATGTGCCGGTTACGAGAGGTCTTAAATCGAGATTTACGTCTCGCACAAGGATTCCTTGAAATCGACACTTCGTATAAGAGCTTTATATGTATCGAAGGGGGGCCGTTTGCGCAGTGCCGTGTGATATATCACGATGTCGAAAAACTTTCCCGTAACTCCCGCTGTACGCTTTCAATAAGAACGCTCGGCGGAAGAATTCCGTAGGTGTTCGGAAATAAAAGCGCACGAAGCGGAAATAATAGCGCGGAAGGAGAGCGCGACGTGTAAAGGTAAAGGGAGTGAAAATTTTACGGTGTCTGACTTGCGATCGTTGCAAGAGCGCGTCCTCCGTCCGGACGGGCAACGCTTTTGCCTCGAGGAAACTGCGTGATCTTTCTCTAATTAATTAGAGACGCGTTTAATTAAGTTAAATGGCCGGGTTTTACCAGTCGGGCGGTGTAATGAAACTACACGAGAGTCCGAGACTACCACGGCAAACGCCTAACGACGTGTACGATGCATCAGTTGTTTATGTTTATATATTGAAAATATTAGATTGAAATGGGAGACAATTTATTATTCATAATTATTATATTTTTATCAATTATGTTATAAAATTTAAATTAATAATTATAGGTACATTTTACAGAAAATTTCTTATATCTCTTTTTCGTTAGAATTTTATTATACATTATATAATATTTTTTTCATATATATTTTTATTTCAATATTCTGAAATGTTAGTAATTATCTTGCCTTTAATTAATTAATAATATTATAATGGTAAATTTATGTGAAATTGTCTTATGTGTGCTTAATCAAAACTATTCTCAAGTAAAATTTTATCGTTAATTAAATTAAGAAAGAAATTAATTAGCCATGAAACGAATCTTGCGAACGTTCGAAATTTTCAATCTGACGCGATTAACCGATGATAAAAAAAACGGCATTTATTGCTTGCAACATCGAGAAGCACTTCAATTCGATTGAGCCATCGTGCCGAATAATTTGAACAACTATCCGTTCGTGCCTTGCCAAGAAAAGAGCGACTTCAGCGAAATTTTTTGTAGATAACTGTGGTCCCTTGCTTCAGTCTTTTCTTCTCTTTTCTTTCTTCTCTTTCTCAGAGCGCTCTTATAAAATCACAGAAATTTCAGTTTGATGACTTGTCTGCGGGGATTCACTCGTTTCTTTTGTTGCTATTAAATTTAATATAATGCGTCTGATTAAATGCGAAATCACATAATATTGCACTATTATATGAAATCAACCGTTTAAATATGGGAATTACACAATTATAATATTTTGAAACTTTTATATTGCTCTCATCATGCAATAATTTTGTCAGTTCGAATGATTGATATAATATTTTAGAATGTTGCGATATTTTTATGGAGCATCCAACTTTAATTAAATTTAAAATAATGGTTTTTAATTAAATTAAAAGAAGTTTAAAAATTTTTTTTATAACAAGAAATCTTTTCATTTTCTTTGAAAGCTGCAAAAATAACATTTTCAACTTCTAACTTTTTTAATGTTTTAAGTATTTCTAAAATTCATTATCAAATTAATTATATGAAATCTTAATCTTTGTGAGAATTTCGCAAATATAAATTTGGAACGTGCAAAGATTAGCGATAAATTCGCGATTCAAAGAGCGCATCGTCGAATGTGACAAGACTGCGTATTTCTTCGCTATGCTTCGCGGATATTTCGTTCTCGCCCCACGAAGACGAGTATGTTCAATCTTCTGAAGTTGTTTACACGACTGACAGGATCGCTGCCGTGGGTAGATGGCAAAGGCGGATTTTTGTAGCGATTACCATTTATTGGCACGTCTTGAAAGCTCGTCGTGCGGCGCGCAGGATCGCGGTGCTTGCGTCGGACAGCTCTATTTCCTTAAGCGACGGCTGGGGGTAGTTAGAGGGTGGAAATGTCAGGTAGCATGGGCTGGCTGAGCCCGGGCCCGGCGGATGGTTCTAGGCGAGAGACCCGGCTCAACTTCCGCCTCCACGTGCGTTGGCCACATATGTCACTGAAACTAACTTTTGCGAGCTCTCGCTCTCCGCCACTTCCCATCGTGGTCCTCCTTTGCCCATCCTACCCCTTGAGACTGCCCACCGATCACGGGACGACCGCTCGAATCGCCGTACTTCAGTCCTCGCGGTAGTAAAGCTTTTGTAGCGATGGAAACAATCATTTACCACGCGGCTTTTGATATATGACTGCGCGGAAATAAATGTATAACACTGGCATAGCTGAGAGGAATTATATGGAGTATCCCAGTGCATTCGTCATTTCCTTTTATTTCAAATTGTCACTGAATAGACTTTATTAGTGTTTTTGATGTAAAGACCGATTAAATAGCCTTATTCAAAATTTATTTCAATTCTATATGGCCAACAAGGAAGCACTTTTTTTTATTTTTCAAATAAACTATACATCAGTAAAAATTGATTTGCACAATTTTGCTCACTATGGATTACATTTATAATTTAAAATATAAAAAAATACTAAAAAGGATGTTTAAACGACGATCCTTTGAATTTTTATTGAAGAAGAAATTAATAGGAAAGAATAAATATATTTGTCAAAGAATCTCCGATATGAGAAGCAATGGCAATAAAGTCAGAATAACTTGGTTGATCGTAAATTGCGACACACGTGAGATCGTAGATCATCGGCCTCGGCGAAATGCGAAGCGGCAGAATTGTAGATCGCGGTTGATGAAATGTTTCCATTCGGAGCGATGCGTTCACCATGAAGACGCGTACTGTGCGGCATAAGAAATAAATCACACGTTTCCACGTGCGCGCGTGTGGAACGCGCAATGCACGAGGCGACGTAATTAATTAAGGCGAATCGCTTCGAATTGTTCGCGCGTTTTACACTTGGCACGCTGAGTAACGGCGCTGTTGATTAATACGTCCCGCAGATGTTACTGCGACGTAAACATTAAGACTTTGTCGTGTCTGCAATCACATTATCATCCTTAACAGGCTTACCAAAAAGGGGACATGATGTTGTTTCCTAAAATGATCATTCAAGTTTTATTAACTTAATTACTTTTATTTGATGTATTTGTGATACTTTTTAAACTTTTTCTATCAAACCAGATTTTATTTTTATAATATTTTATCAATTTGCGTTAATTTTCAAAATCTATAAATCTCTTAGGTTTAAATTTTCATCTCAAATATTATACATGTTTATATCGTACATTTTAGAGAAAATCGAGAAGAATCAGGAAGAAATAATATGCTATAAATCCATATACATTATAATATATTTACATGGTTTTTAAGATTTCTCGCACTTTTTTCCACAAATTTTTTGACTATTTTAAAATCGATCTGTTTTCAATATAAGTATTATTAATAATTAATTATCGAAAAAGATTAATTTTAAATTTTGCGCAAAAGTCTGTCATAAAAAAATTAAAATAGTTTGAAATATATTCTACATAAATTATATCCTTCATATTACTTTATATTGTTACCTTATATATTATTTCAAAATATAATTCGATTAAGGATTTATTTAACGATTTTTCATTCTTTTACGTCCAATATGTCCAACTGAAAAATCGGATATTTTACAAAAAACCCTCGAAACGAGAAGTTAAAAATTTTATAACTTGTGAGAAAGGGACAGTGGCGCAAAGTTGAAGTGATTTCCATTCGTTACGAGAAGTGCGATCCGGAGGGATGCGGCGATAGCATCCGGTCTGTGTCGTTTTTATTAGGCGCCCCAGATCTGTTTCCAGCTCCCCTTCGTCCCCGCGATCCCCGCATATTCTCTCTTCTCCGATGGTTTCTCTCTTTTTCGCTGCCGATCACAGCGAAGCGCACGTAACGTCGATAGTCGGCCGTTATTCGACCATAAATTCCGCATCGGCGTTAACGCGAATATACAGGGTATCGCGCGGCTTCGTACAAAGAACCGAAGAGATCTCCCCCCCCCCCCACGTCCTCTTTACGCGACGTCTCTTTCTGTTTCGCCGTGGCAAAGAGCCATCCTTCTTTTGGTTTTACCATGTTCCTCCGAAATTTATTCCTCCCTCTCGTGGCTCGCAACCCCGTTTCTACCCTTCTGCGACGTGCATGTTCGTGAAGCAGAAAAATCCACCCCCGCGCGACTATTCGTCCGAGGCCCGCGGTATTATTTCGCGAATAAAAGCCGCGCGATTCGGTGCGGTATCAAGCGACACCGCAGGCAACGGTACGGCATTTTACGAGAGCGAATTGCATTTAATTTATCGTTACTCCGCTAACGATGGCTGTAGAGCATCCCGTTTCCTTCTTTCTAATTCGGGATTTTCCGTCGCATATGGCGATGCTTGTGTATGTACGCGACATTCGTATTATATCTTTATTTTTGACCAGCGTAATGAGAAAGTTATTTATTACAAGTGAATTAAGATTGTAATAAGATCAGACGTCGCAAATAAATTGACATTCTTTTAGAATTAGATTTTAATTATGATTTTAGCCATCATTTTTAAATTAGATTTTTATCTGCGGCTATTTTGCATAAAATAAATATATTCATTATTATCTACTTTTAATTATGAGAATTGAATCATTTAACGTGTAAAAAATATTTTTATTTTACTTATGTATATTATATGTATTAATTACTGTTATTATTTAATATTTTAAATTTCTTGTCTTAAATCAAATACATTGTAATTCTCGGATGAAATTTATTTCTTATCACGTTTGTTGATAGCTATAAAGCGTTTAATTTTTTGAATCGAATGAATCAGAAACAATACTACAAAAATCCGCAGTCATTATTTTACTTTAAATCCCTTTAGAGTGCCATTTCTCTATCGGTTTTACGCCGTGCATTGCTCGAAATTTATTTCAGCCTGTTTCGTTCGTTTATGGTTTTCGCTTCCATGATACTGTAGTTAGCGATTAAATCGGTATAATATAATAATATACAATTTATTACATTATTCTGTAAAGCTGTTCAAAAATATCCAGTTGGTTGCATTTAACAGAAGTTGTTACAGTTTAGCGCGTTTTGTTCAAATGAATCATCGATTAGTTCCAACCAAATAGATACAAAATGAAATTAATTATATTACAGCTTAATTTCATATTTTATCCTAAAAAAGATTTTTTGAATAGACAGTTAGATCTCGATGCGCAATATTGAAGATTGTACGTCATGAATCTAATTAACTTCCATGAAAATTTCCTACCCCTTTTAAGCTTCGAGGCGACGAACGTGACTTCGTAAGTAATAAAACGCTGCCGTAATGTAGAACGAAAGTAAAGGTGCGCGTGTCACACGAAGCTTGCGGCTCGTTTTAACATTCTTTTGCTTGGTCACAATGGATACGCCGTCACGTTTCGCGGCACGAAACTTTCGCAAAATACGGCGTCTGTACTTTAGACAAGAGTTAAAATCAAACGTTCAATTCCACCCGTTTTTCTGTATCAGTTGTAACATTTTATTTATTATGATTTATTATGTATATGCTAATGTAATATATTAATGTAAATTAAAAGGAAAGAGACTTTTATCAGATCTTGCATTATAGACGATTTTCTTGATTATTATTCAATTTTGCCAATTAGTATGCTTTTCAACTAAACACGAAACAAATGTAATGTATTCGTGTGGATATTATATTGTAAAATTATTTTTACCTTTAAGAAATTTGTGGATAAAAGACACGCCACAATGAACGCGATAGATTAAGTTCAATTTTTAAAAATATATCACAAGTAGTTCGCCTACGTACTACGATGTAAACAAAATTTCTTTACCGCCTTTGACCCACGCTCTCGCAACATTACCATAAATTCTGTCTCTTTATTATCGTACAGAATTCATACGCGTCGTATGGTAGCAAATATTTTTTTGCGTTTTTCCCTCCGTTATCTGCAAGGTGCACCCGATATATTCAACATGCTTTTCCCCAACATTCGCTCGTAAAAAGGAGGATGATACGCTTTCGCTTTCATGGATACGCGAGCTCCAAAGAAGACGTCTCTGTCGGCTATAGCTTCGGGAATATTACTTCGATCCTCGTTCTCTTCTTCCTCCTTTTGTCAAGAATAGAAAATACCGTCCCCGGACTGGACGTCGCTAATCCATAGAGTTATTCGACGCGATCGTCTCCTTACCGCGTGATTTATACAGCGGATCTTAGAGCTACAGGTGGATTTACACCTCGTTGAGTTTGTACGATCGCTAATTCTGTTCTCTAACCACGTATTTGTAAAAAAAACGTCACATTCTCTAGATCTTTCGCTTTTCTGAATTTTTTATCGGATTACTTGTTCGATATCTAACAAGAACTTTTTTACGGCTTAAAGAAGGGTGAGCTTTAAATTTGTCGAATCTATTCGTAATTTATTCTCGCATTCTGTATAATAATTCCTAATAATTCGAATATTTTTTCGCTAATATAATTTATGAGAATTAAAAATTTAATTATCTTTTAATTAAAATTCAATTTTTGCGAAATCTTACATATACAATAAATGATAGATTTATTCTTTCTGTTGAAAATATGGCTAGAAAAAATACGATTCACCTGATATTCATAATATCTTTTTTATTCGTATTTCCAAGTGTCTGAAAGTCGCATTAATTACGTATTAATCTTTCAGATACCATTCTCATCTAGACGTCCTTTTAACTGACGTTACCTGCTATTCGGGAAATTACTTTTGGCCAGACATTTTTTCGCAGTCGGGGAAAACCACGGTCAATTCCATGGGAAACGGTGAGTGAAAAAGCTTATCTATGTATATTAAATACTGGCTATACGAGACGAGGTCGTCAACCTGCTTTAACGATACTGCTTGTCGCGTGTACAATATAAGCTATGATGGTGGTAGCAAATATTTACGGACGACATGCGCGCGTGTGTGCGTGTGTGTGTGTGTGTGTGTGTGTGTGTGTGTGTGTGTGTGTATGTGCGTGTGTGTGTGTGTGTATGTGCGTGTGTATTTGTTGGCTCGCGTGTGCGTGGATATGGCCGTGTGCGTGCGTGCGTGTGTGTGTCGCCTACGACGAAATTATCCGACGATGGTCGGATGACGAGAGGGGGAGAGAATATTAAGGTCTGTCGAAGCGGCGGGATAACCGCGCCCGCTATTAAATATCGCGGATTATGTCCGCTCGAGAAATTCGCGAGATGCTGAAACGCATTTCGCGCGGCGGCGTTAACTCATTCGGGATCCGTGCGAATTGTAATAATGGCCATTTCGACGCTGGCGAGTAAATAAATGTCGCGACTGTCGTTTAACGTTAATATTTCGTACGTCGTTTATTCGCAGACGCTGCATATGCTTTTTTACTCCAAACATTATAAGCATTTTAATATGTCGAGCGAAAACAGTTTTGTAAATAACCGCGAAATATTCCTTTCGCCATACTGACCGGTTTGCCTTAATTAAAATATCGGTTATTTCACGAATGTTGATAACGACACACTCAGTTATTCTCCTATATAATTGTTTACACAACGAAACGCAATAATTTATCATGGAAGCGTAATTTATATAGCACTCAAATCTCTTATTTACGTTATTGAATAAATATTCTGCGTTGAAATAAATATTTTTCTCTCGAAGATTTTTTTTCAAATAAGTGAAGGATTAAATGATGATTTTTGTTCCTCTGCGTCTGAGAGTTTAATATTGTAAATGGTGTATAAACACATTACATCTCCGTATTAATTTACAGTTATCAAGTTCGTGTAAAGAGAGAAAAAATATTCGCACGATATTCGCACAAAAAAATTTATTTCGCCGATTCTCCACATTTTTTCTTGTCTCTTGAATGCCTGACTGTCTACATTGGCCAGGTGTATCTTTTTGGCGGGATGGCGAGATTTTTGGCTCGCGATCAAGTTGAATGTTTTGGCTAGCCGGTGGCGCGGTACCGCCTTGTCTACCGCGACAGATATAAAAAAAAGAATCGTCGTATGTGCACGAGCTTGCAAACAGTGGAGAAAAGTAAGAGGGACTTATTTTATTTTCGTTCCATTGCGCGATAGGAACGTGTTCACGAAAAGTGAATGCCTTGTATTAACTTCTTTATGAGTAATTTTCTTTTATTGATACAGTAAATTGCTTCCCACGTATTTTAACGATTTAATTAAGAAATGATTGAACAGTTTCGTTTCACATGATTTTTGCGTTTATTTAAAAATAAATTTGTTTTTTAACTGACATCAAATTTGCTGATAAGTATTATAGAATACTAATTTATTAAAAAAAATTGATGAATTCCTTATCATTCCTGACACAGATTTCGAAGCTAATTTTCTATGAAATGAATTATATATATAATAAAATATTGAGAATTGAAATTATAAGACTATATAACATTTGTGTAATTAAAGCAAGTAATTATAATTTATATTGTTAAAATGGTTGATGTTCACCTCTCATTAAAATTATATGTTGTAATTTGTAAAATGGCAAACAAATTTTTACTTCATTAATTAATACATATAAATTTTATTATTTTTATATCTATAAAAGTACAATAAAATATTATTTCTTACTATTTTTACATGCTATTATGCGATTTGATCTAATTCTTAAAATAAATTTTTATTTGATTGATCAATATGTTTACTTATTTCTGAAGTTAGAAATGGATAATAGGGAATATTGAAAGATAGAAGAATGAGAAAACTTGAATAATAAAGAAGTATATGCTGATAAATGTATCAATGTCAAAAAACCAGACTCATCTACCGAATTTATTATTCGAAATTGGTGGCACGTTTTATTTGTGTCTGTGCATGCGAACGAATCTCAAAGTTTCCAGTGACATTTACAAATTTTACGCGGTCCAGAAAAAGAATACTTAACATTCCACGAAACGCGACATCGGATTCAAGGCAATCCATTCTTGCAATAAATTTTTAGTCTGCTCTCTTTCAGTCTGCTTTAAGGTCAGATAATACCACGTTTTACTAAAATCGAATCGAACGATTACAAAATAGGAGAAGAGAATCATGTATGTTTAGTCAAATAATTATTAAAAATATAATTAGTCATACAATTATTAAAAAGAGAAATAATTATTATCAATTTTATCATTGCAAATCCCATTATAAAATTTCTACGTATTTCTCAACTTATTATTATTTATGCTTGTGATAATTAAACTTAATTATCGTTTAATTTAATTATTTCTTCGAATAGATTTAAAGCCCAGTGGATTTCCCGAGTTTTTATTCTTATTGAAAATCATCGGTAATATACTTTCTAACGTTTTAAAACTTTTTATTGCGCGTTTAAAGACAGAAAACTTTTGTCGGTGGAATTTCATTTTTATCTACGAAAGTTTCCGATATAGCGTTCAATGTTACAACTCCGCGGAGAGTGTTCTCCAGCCCTCGTAAACTTGAATATCGTAACAGGAAGAAAACGACACATCAAAATTATTTCTGTTTACTCTGCAAAACTACGAAGTTTTGCGAAAATCGGGAGGGAATAGTTCGTGAGCGTTTTCCTGTTGCACGATAAACGAATTTCACGAGAAATTCACGAGAATTTCGGGAGGGCGTTTTAATATTCGATGTAAGCCAAAGACAATGGCGACTCGAGTGTCATTGAAGTAGACGGGATATTTTATTTGCCTATACGTTCAATGTAGACGAACGAATCTATGAGGTAGTCTTGACACGGTACTGTTTCGAGACTACCGTCTGGCAGAAGTATTTCAAAGGGAAACGGAGGAGAGACGAGGGGTTACGAGATTTCGCTTGGGAGGGAAGATAAAAGAAGAAGCGAGCCGAGAGTGAGAGAGGCAAGAAGCTTTATTTTGTCTTGGCGAGGAGACACGTCCGGAGAGACGCGCGCCCGTAAACTCTCCTCGGTTTGCCTCCTCGAGACGCACGCCCCGCTCACCCCCTCGCGTCCTACGACCTGCCACCTTGTCGTATATTTTCGTTGTCCGGGCCCCATTTCTCTTCGCTCCGGCACCTACGAAATACGAAGGCCGATTTGCCGGAGTTTTACGTGTCAAAACGCGTTATCGTATTGGCGGCGCATCTGCGACGGCTGTTACGTCGCTTTTATACCGATTCCGCGTCTCCTCCCCCGCGGCAGCGTCCTGCCGACGTTGTCGAAGGGCTGTCGCGAGAAAGAATGTATCTGACACGTGCCGAAAGTTTCCTTGCATACTTGCGCCTGTTTGCGAGATTCTCCTTACGTGGAGATCATCGGTAAAGTAATTTAAATAATCTGACATTTAAATGATCTGAAAGAACAAGAGCGACAGTGTTCATAATTATTAAAATTAAATTATTAACGTCGCAGGATAAATTGATTTATCACAAGTTATTGGTATCAAGAGATTAAGATGTCGTCTCTTTATTTATAGAGAAATCTAATCCGACCACATTTCGCTTGTAAAGTAAATTCATCTTGTCCCGTTTCTTCTAAGATTTAAGAGAACGTTACGTGCGCCTCTGTGAAGCGTTGCGAATGAGGAGGGTGGACGATCGCAAATTTAAGAGGGTCGGCGCGTCAGAAATCAACGGCGGAGTGGTCTCGTAAAAGCGACTAACAATGTTCAACGAGCCACCGTGCCGCCGGTTCGGTGCACTCTCACCTGGGCCATCCCTCGCACGCGGCGCACGTCTAAATAAATCATCATTTCGCCAAAGTGCCGTTGCCCTGAATAAAACAACGCGCCGCGAAGTGCATGGTTTTAGGTCGGCTTAACAGCGTTAACGGAGCGTACAAGGCCGGGGAGCGCGCGAGCGTCGGTTTTCGTAGATTAATTAGCCATTCATAAGCCACCGCCGAATCCACCGGTGCCGTTTCCTGAGGCGCACCGTCGCACATCGAACGGCAAGCTGCTGCCGTTGCAGAGAAATTGGAAAAAGAAAAGTTGACGCGCCGTTCCCGAGCTTCGCGATGAATTATTAGATTGAGCCTGGGGTTTTCTCTGCGGTCGACCAGTGTCGGCGGTTAAGTTTTCACGACGATCAGGGATTCGCGTGTAACGATTCCTCTCTCTTTTTCTCATGCATACATATGCACATAGTTGGGATAGCTACAAAGCAGTACTCGCTTCATGTGCCCGGACCACTTTTGAGAACGAGTCGACAAACGAATGAAGCTCTCTTTGCCGTCCTTTGCGCCACTCGTTCTCGCGAATAAATGCGTTCGTCGTACAAAAGGCAGCATGGAGTTTGGCATTTTGTTGCAGCGGTGCTTTAATGTGGTTTCCGTAAAGAGCCGACGTTCTGACCGGATGTTCTGAGCGACGGTGATGGATATTCGTATGACAGACATATAAATATTTCGTACGTACAGCTCTTTAGTCTTGATTGAGATTAATCAATCCTTTCACATCCAAGATTCTATTTATAAAATGTCAGATCGAAGCTCTTCATTATTAATATATGATTATATGTCATTGTTTGCAGCAATGATAACAAGATAACATCTTTTAGAAATTCTAAAATTTTAATTTTCTCAAATTGTGAACTATCAAAATAATTAGAAGATGTTTTTATACTGCTTTACGTTATTTCTCATATTCTTAACTGTTACATTTTTGTTTTCACCGTAAGTGTATACATATATGTATGCATGTTGTAAGTAAGAAAAATAGATATTTCATACGTAATGGTCTGAAAGAATTAAATTCGTCGCTGTTTTAGTAACGATATACATGTGCGGTTCATAAAGATACAAGGATAAAGAATAAATTTACTTTCTCTAAATGAATATCTTATCGGTAGTACCATTCACGCTCGAAAGCATGTAACGGCGCATAATTTTCGTTTTAATGCACCGTTTAACTGTCGCGCTTATGTGTATAATTCATAGATTTTTTTTTCGGATCTAATGATAAGTCAGTTACTTTATTGCACGGGTATTTTTTCTGCGATGAATTTTATATGCCTGATCGCCTTTTCCCTTGATTGCCAGACGAGGAAATGCGTTTAAACCACGCCTCGTGGTTGTAATATGTCACACAAGGGTAATATTTACACTTCTGATATGAGCGTAATGATAAGTACGTCGAGATCGATATTAGTAACTGCCCACCTATTATTCTAGTGCATCAGTTTCCATCGTAATTTCCACCGTACATTATCCTATCGTGTAATTCATTCCGAATTGAACTTAAAATTTATCGATTGTAAAAATTAAAATACTATATTAAAATGGAAAATATCTACTAGAAAGATATTAAAGTATATTTTATCAAAATGAATATAAGAACATCATTCTAGAGACAAAATGTCAAAATCATTGTTTCAATCATAGTTCAGTGTAATTAAACCTGTAAAACTTGAGTGAAAATTTTATTGAAATTCTCATTTATTGTGGGACGAATGATACTTTATTATTCATGTCCGATTTTAAAGTTTAATTCACGAAATTATAAATAATCGTGCATTATATTATAACTGAATTTTGAAATTACTTAGGATTATGCAAAATTACTTATGTCTCTCGTGTAAAAGTGTAACATCGGGAAACCATGAGATGAAGAATATCGGTACGCAGTGTGAGCGTGAGAAAAGTTGGCGGCAGCCCTTGTGGGCTTAATTACAATCTTCGTGATACAGTGTACTGCCGTGTATCCACGTGTGAAAACCGTGCCCGACTGTATTTCCGGCGTGAAACTGGGTGCAGTTACGCGGTTACGCCATAGACACAGCGGACACCTTCGCTGTGGAACCATTTCGTGAGTACTTTCGACTATTACCGTCTGTTTGTACGGAGGTAACCGCATGCCATCCGGGCGTTTATGCATCCGCATACAGACGTAATATTTGTTAGACGCTAGCAGGACAATATGAATACGTTCAAGTTAGGAATTCACATTCATTCCGCGCCCATGCGACATTACATTACGTCGCGTAACATATACTAATACGCGGTCTTTGTGTACATCGTATGCATCACCTTTCAAACTTTGTGTTGCATATTACAAATTGACTTTAAAACGAAATGCGACGCAACAATCGTACATATATATATATATATATATATATATTATAATTGTTATATTGCATCGAATATACATAGTGACTGCAATATCGCAGGACAATATTGCAAAATCCCTTTATTAAGCAGAAACAAACACGTTTTACGTGACACGGCGTCTCGTTGCGGGCGCCCTTTATATCGCCGCACGATGTTTCAGAACTGAAACACGCAACACACGCACTGTAAACAGGGGGGGTTGCAGGCGACGGTGGGCAATAGCAAAGACGAGGTAAGCACTTTGAACCCGTTCGCTCGCGACGATTCGATTACAACGGGGGTTAGAAATGAGGCACATGGCTCAGACGTTAAACGCTGCCTGGGTCGACTAAACCGACGATTCGCGGTTTTCCTGCGCGCTATATCGAGGCGAGCCGGAGAGAGTAGCGACCGCGTAGAGCGAATAGTGTATTTGCAGAATGAGAGCGAGCGAGAGAGAGAGAAAGAGAGAAAAGGAGATAGACAGTTCCTATCCTCGGAATGCAGAATCTTGTCGCTCCAACAGTGAACCGTCTCTGCGAGCGACACGTTGAATTCAGTTGGCTTTGCATTCATGTACATTGGTAACGATGCCGCCGCAAATACTGTTAGAAAATTGAGCTGATTCATGAATTCCTGACGCGTCCACGGGAAAGTTTACCGGCTGCGTAAATGGTGAATTCTCATCGATAACGATACGTCGAGACCCGTTGAAACGCACGTTTCTGTTATACTCGCCCGGTATTCTTCAGTAGACAATATATCGCGCGGAGTATTCAATGCGCCGCATGCAGGGATTGCATGTCTCCAATTGCGACGCTTGCCACGTATTACCGATTCATACGACCATTAGATGTTAATTTATTTAGCATAATGCTCCTTTTCACACCGCGCCGTGCTTTCTCCGCAGAATGTTTTTATTACGCGACACTTAAGCTTAGAGATTGTTTTAAAGCTCGGCAAGAGGGGAGGAATGGAAAAACGATTGCCCGACATTAATGGGATAGAAGAGAGGAGAATAATGAGGGAAAATAGCATATTACATCATTTCTGACCAATCTAGTTCCAACTTTAATTTTTAATTTAATGATTTATGCGTCGTGAGTTTAATTTTGAGTTTACCAAGGTACTCTCTTAAAGTCAATCAGTGGAAACTCACTGTCAATCAACGACTATTACACTGATTGTCAGTGTAAAGTATAGCACTGAATTCTACACTGATTTACACTGATATACACTGATTCTCAGTATATATCCACTGATTTCACTGATTGACTTTAAGAGATTACAGATTGATTAATTTCATAAATTATAAATAAACAGTATCTATATAAAAAAACAGACTAATCGAATTTGGAGACACAATTCTGTCAGAGACAGTACAGATTGATTAATTTCATAAATTATAAATAAACAGTATCTATATAAAAAAAAGCGGACTAATCGAATTTGGAGACACAATTCTGTCTTCTGTCGGAGACAGAATTGTGTCTCCAAATTCGATTAGTCTGTTTTTTTTTTATATAGATCGCAGAGGATACTAAGTGCATACACGTCCCTTTGAAAAATTTATGTCGTGCCCTAATTTATCTGATAAAACAGATGCAAACGTAAGCGAATTCGCGATCTTTCCTACGGATCAGCGTGCGCGCGAGAACATGCCACCTAGAAAATGCATCATGCCAAGATATTATGTGTCGCGGGAAGTTTCGGAGGATGGCATTAGAAAATTTCAGTCGCCCCCGTAACTTTCTACAAAAGTTAGGGCGGTACACAGGGATGTAACCAGGTAGGATTGCACGCTCAATCTTCCCACGTGCACTTTTATTCGATCAGCGTAGCCGCAAGCTTAATCTTCTCCCAGAGTTTTCCCACTGTGAAAACGGAAAGCGCGAGTAACGACGGGACATACATTACGAACCATCGTCTCGTCCTGCACTACATTGTATTTCGCGGGAAATATTTCACATCCACCGTATATTATCGCTACATCATCGCTATCACCGCCGCAGAAATAATATCATAAATCCCGGGATTCGTGAGAATTCCTCCCGGAATTCTATGCACACCGTCGAATCTTCCAAAAATAACTATTCTGCTTTTGTAAGTCCATATCCAGATTTTGTTTTCTCGATATTGACATTTCATTCTACGAAAGAGAATATAAATTAATCAAACCATGTACCGTGCAATGGTACAATTTATCTGTTTAATTATATATTGTAAATATATCGCATGCGGGAATAAATATTATTTCAAATAAAGACTATAAATTTTGAAAGGAGACCGGAAAAAAGGTTTCGCTTCAATGTGTTATTAATATTTTACTAAATCCATATTACAGTTTAGTTTACTTCTCAGTCGACTTATCGCGTTCGTTATATCTTCGCGAAAAATAAGCAACGCGAATAAAAAGATTAACGGACACGTGAATTATCGCCTTAATACATCGCTGCATACGATATCATCGTGTCTGCGCGTTTCTTTATGCGTCGCTCATGGACTCACGCGGGGAGAAAAGCCGTGCGAAGTTTCATCACGAAGTGTCGCAGCGAACCAGGCTGCCGGGTATTTTCACATAAAAGCTTCGTGCATTCCGTTAAAATAATGAGCGTCTCAAAAAAGAAGACGCACTTCCGCTGTTTCCGCCGCGCCGTTCAACTGCGAAAGCGCCGCCCGACCGCTCACAATTGCAACGTACCACTGTGCAGCTGCTGTACCGGCTTTATTGCTCGATCTTTTATGCGTATACGTACATGTTGCCTGGCCTCCCGTCCTATTTGGGCCAGAGTTAGAGAGCTTTTCCAAAAGACACAAAAGAGGAGTTCTCGTCGACAGGTTGGCCGCGGTCCTGACGGCGAACGTTTGTCTTTTTATTAGAGTGTTTATCTTTCGTTGTGTCGAATGAGATAATTGTTGAACGAGAGTAGTTTAGCCATGACCGCTTAGTAAAACGTTAACAGATAATTGGAGATCTTAGTTAAATATAAAAAATTATCTTTTATTTCAATTTTTCATATTACCGATATGTTTTCTTAAAAAGTTGCACCTCTAAATTTTGTACATTTAGAAGGTAGCTTTAGTAAAAAATTGCTTGTATGACTGTACATGTAATTAGTGCATGTGTCGCTATTTCGACGAAAGCTTTGATAGCACTATATAAGTGATTATATAGTTAAATATTTGTTTTTCTCTCGCGATATTCAAGATTATTTTTTTTATCTACATTTCTTAATTATCATATAATGATCAAATTGGATTTTTTGTTAGGATTCTTGAATGCTTAGAATTTTGTGAATACAATCTGAAATCCACTACTGGTTTTATTGTCGCGCCAGCACGTCCAATCTCGGTACGTTTGACCGAATTACCGGTGGCGATCCGTTTTAAATCTGCCTTGACAACTACAGACGTGACGGGTGATCTGATGCAACTCGAATAACAGCGCCTATATGTAGCAGTGTTTCAAATAGCGCGTAACACGGATATAGTACGTGTGTCGCGTCACTCAATATGCGGATTACAAAACATTGCATTTGCAGTGTTTTTCTCTTTTTTTACCTCTTTATTTTTTGAGCGTTATAATAGTTTTCAAAATTTTACTGCAGATATTTAACTGTTTTCAAAGTCCACATTGAAGTTACAATCATTTATTCATTTCGTACCTATTTTATTCCTCTTATAGCATTTACACGAATAGCATTACTCGTATTTATTTTAACATTTCAATTTTAATGCTAGATATCTTAATAAACTAAAAAGGAAATATTTTCTATAATAGTCCATTTAAGTTATCGCATTAAAGATAGGATTTATTTATATGTAAATATTTATATATTTTTCGTATCAAGTATTTCGAAAGCAGTTATACAATTATTATTATTTTATTAAAACAAATTTTTTTCTCCTACGCTAATACTTCAAAATAAAAGAGCAACTGTTGTGTCTTCAGTCTGACTAATTGTGATTTAGACCGAGTGCGTTGTGTATTTTTAAAACAACCATCTACATCGTTTAGAAAGTGAACAACTAAATCTCTTGGACGTTAATGCTAATTCTAATGACACATACGGTGCAATCGCCCAGACAACGTAATGCGACGCCCTTAATTTTCCATAAAAACCAAGAAAAAGAAGAAACATTACAAGGAACGAACGCCGTTTGTCGGGTACAGAATCGTGGACCGTGGTATGCAGAAGGGGTTGCCTTGTCGTCGCAGCACATATTTTATACGGCAATTTGGCCGTAAGTGGTAAGAACGTAAAGTTAACAAGTTGAGGGGGTCGCCTAACAGAAACAAACGAGAAACCAGGACTCCCGGCACAGGTGGTAGCGGTGGTGTGTTGTGTCGCGCGGGTATGAGAGAGATGGAAGTTGCCTTCGGGGGCGAGATTTACGAGCGTCGCCGACCGGCGCGAAAAAGTTTACATTTGCTTGTGTCTCTTCCTCCCTCTCTTTATCCCCCCACCCTTCTGTTTCTCTCTCTCTCTCTCTCTCTCTTGCTCTTTTTCTGTGGCTTGCCGGAAGTGACCAAGAAGATTGACAGCGCCGCGTGATAACACGTAGTCGCGATAAAATGAATGCCGCAGATTTGACGTTTAGGCGCGTCGTGGTAGAACTGCGTTATACGATTTTTTGTTTATCTATCATAAAGTATGGGATTTAACTCTATCGAAATTTTACTGATAAGAAAATGAAAGAAGCTCCAAATATTCAAAAAGAGAAAAATGAATTCGGACAGACTTGTTTAATTACAAGGTAAAATAAAGTGATCTTATTACATAAACTAAATTTCAAAAGTGACAATAAATATTATAGCGAAGTCTTAGTCTTTATATAACTTTTCTTAGATTTTATTTTAATCGGTATTAAACATTTAAAGTTGGAAGCTAACTATAAAATATCAATTAGTTTTCAAGCATTTATAAAATCCAAGAGTGATAAAAGAGGAATAGAATAGTGTATCTTATTTGATTTTAGAATGATCCGATTTTACTATTTGTACCGCAAAAACCCGCAAAAACGAGGCTACCAAGTGCATCATCGAGGACATGCAATTGAAATTTCTGACAAATCGACATTCGTGTGTGCATTGTATAAACGAGCGCGAGTATTGCGGCCGGCTGGAAAGTCCGGTCAGGGAACATTTCGCGAGCAAACTTTTTTAATTAAATGGATACTCAGCTACGCGGTGGTACCGATCAATTTAATACACGCGGCGGGTGTGGGAAGGGGGGAAGGGTGAGAGACCGTCAAGAAATTTAATTTTCGGAAGCACCGCTCATGAAAAAAGCGATGATGGAGGTAAGGCTTGGATAATTTCGGAAAATTCGTTCTGGGCCCAGACTGAACGTTTTGCGCACGTTGGGTCGGTCGTAATATCGAGGTCGACGATTGCAGAAGTCGATAGTTCCCATCTTAAAGCTTAAATTGCGTTACCTTCGAGTTCGAGTGCTCACTGCGCTCGAACACTTCGTTGCGAAATTACGTTTACAGAAAATATCGGTATATTTACAGGAAATATAAGTCCGGAAGATATTAACCATCTTCTCTTGGTGCTAACAAAAGAAGGAAAAATATCAGTTATTGGCTTTACAACAATGAAAGCGAGAACCAAAGAAAGCAACGAATACAATGACCGAAATAAAAATAAAAGGCGTTTATAGAGAGAAATAATAAAGGCGCGGATTAAAAGGAAGATAAATAGAAACAGCGGAGAATCGCTAAACCGCGAGAGAATTTAGGAAAATGTGCACGAAGAATGTTCTGTTGATAAGACGAATAGAGAAAATAACGGACGAAGACGGCAGCCGGCCGTGAGGGATACATGAAGGGAGAATGGGGGAGTGAGAGCGATGGAAAGAGGAATCTATAGGGGAAGTATCTATTCTTGAGAGAGGTATCGCGTAAGAATCGGGAGAGGAAAGGAGGATAAGGAGTACATAGAAGGAAATAGAGAGAAGAAGTGTCCAGGAGAAACGAGGAGATCGTTCTTCAGTGTATCGGGAAAAGATAGAGGAGTCTCGGCCTAGACTTTCCCGTCGACTATCAAGAACCTCGACCCCCTCGAGCAATCGACAGCAAACATTTCTTGAAACTTCGTTCAACCCTGCTAACCGCTAACTCGTCGGCGGCCGCACAAAGGGGAGTAACAAGAAATGCAAGCTCGATTTCTCGTGTGCATTCCAGTTGAGACGTCGGCGTGAGCAAAACGCTTTCTCGTCATTTGCGCTCTCTAACTCTCTTTTTATAGAATATTTTAGAAATAATGTTAAAATTATATAATATAATTGAATATATCTGGGTAAAATATATTGATTAAAAAAATATAAAATTTCGTAATAGATTGTAATTTTCTTTTGATTTTTAATCAATATATTTCTTTATTCCCGGCGCGGCATGCTGATAATTCTATCAAACATAAATAAATAACTTTCAAACGAATCAAATCATTATCGCAATGCGATCTATCTATTTTCTATACCTACAATATTCCTTTTTCATTCCCAGTATTGAACAATTGTACATATGATCCTCGATTTGACGTTACAATTTCTCTGATTTGTCGATAATTACAAAAATTTATAGTTTCGATAAGGGCATTTTAAGAAAAAGAAGATTGCTTCTGATTGCTTACAAGTTAAGAAATATACGAGGTGTATTTAGATTAACTCTATTGCACCCTGGCCAATAAACACAAATGAAATATAATTACGTAGGTACAATTATTAGTCGTAAACGTGGTTATTGGCTATTTGCCGTTATAAGCGTTCGATTGCTGCGATCATGTAAAATGAGTTAAATCCAGCGAGATAAATCTGTGGTAAATTCATAAAATGCAATATATCTAACGCATGTAAATACGTTTTATTCAAATTGATGGATTTTGGACGTACATTTTAGCAGGATTTAATCTATTGATCAATTTTAATGCTATAAAAGACTTTAACTCGCTATTTATACCATTTATATCTGCAAGCATAAAAGATCGCAGCGTGAACTTTTTCCAGCTTCATTTTCTATTTTTCTCTAAAAAAAAATGGATTTAATCCGATTTTTATTTTTTTAAATATAAATTTTACCTTCTAAGTTATTTTCATGATCGATGTTTTTAGTCTTGTAAGTTCGTTATTTATTCATTTTAAAGAAATCAGTTTTATCTGGCGTAATAAATTTTTAAAAGAAGTAACTAACATAGTGTTTCTTTTTTTAGTAAACTAATGATGATAATGATTGAAAATCTTTATTTATATTTCATATCTTTTATAAGAAGCTATGATGTGAAAATTATAAATGGAATTATAAATGGAATATGAAAATTGTAATTCATGAGGACGATATTTTACTTACTTGCATGCCGGTTCACCGACAGTCTCGAAAAATAGGCAGGTACCACCGTTCATGCAAAAGTCTCCTGCTATTGGACAGGGCTGCTCCTGCCGCGGCCACGCCGCTGTCGCTATAATCAAAGGGATATATTTTTATTACATATCATCACAATATCATCATGACATAGAAACATGCTTGAAAGGCCATGAGTATCTTTTGCGATTGTATTAATAAAAAGTCAGGGAATATTTAAGAAATTCAATATCATAAAAGTTACACACGGGAGAGATACACGAATTGCCATGAGCAAAATGTATAAAGTTACTTACGAGCGACCTCGGTCGTTTAGAAAACCGAAACTTGCAAGCGCGCGATGCATTTTGCATCGTTTAGCTGATGCAAAAATTTCAGAAGTTACCAGCGCGTTGTGCGCGTTGAAGAACGCGACGAAGAAATTCGTCGTAACTGACGAAGAAAATCGTTTTGTCGGTCGAAGCTTTGGTAATCATACGGCTACTAGACTGGCATCTCATAATGTACATTAGCATGAAATGAAATACGCCGCGGCAAGATGGGAAGGAAAAACACGTGGATTAAATGCGATAGCGCATTTAATGAAACCGGAATACGCATCATTGCCACGCGTAATTAACTACCGTGGACCGTTATGTATCCCATGTACAATTTTAATGTTTGGAGATTTTCACGTCCGCGTCGCATACAGACGCGAACCTCGCTCGCGTACCGATTTAATTATTAATTTAATTACAACAAACATTAATTAAAATATCGTTAAACTGCATTTACTGCAGTGTAACGCGATGCATTTTCGGTGGGTGACGCACAATACGGTGTTATTTCTTGTATAATTGCGTAAAACTCTGCAAAATTGCTCGACGCATGTTGGTTACGTAAAATAACGTCGGTATATCGCATAATGAGATTTATTCATTACCGTTCACATATTTTACTAATCATCATTTATATTATTTTTACTGTTAGCAACGTTTGAATTACTACGTTATATCACAATTAGAATAGATTAGATTTTTTAAATTATCACTTTTATTCTGTGTGTACTAATTGTTATTTTTGTTCTTGTGACATGATACATTGGTGAGCATATTATTTAAAAAAAAATTATAATTTTTAATTGCATAAGTAATGAACTTATAACTTTTATGTTTTTACAAACATAGAAAAATATGATACTTTTAGTACTTTTTAAATTGTTACATAGTTACGAATTAGCGATAATTTATTGGGACCGGCACTTCAATACACCGATAAGAGAGACATTTTGTTATTTTATTAATTTAACGCACGTCATGGTATTTTACTGGACGAAATAGTTCGAAGCAGTGCTAAATAGATGGAAAATAGTTGGGCGGGAAAAGGAAATTGATTCTTAATACGCACTTATATAAATTAGGCGTTCAAATAAAACAGGTAGAATGCCGTGAATTTTAGCGACAGATATTGGAAATATCCGCGCAGTGAAATCTGTTATCTGTTACGTATCGAGTTTATCCATAGCGACGTGTGAACGTGGAATAAAAGAATTGCATCTGCTTCGGAAGTGCAAGCTGTCGACACAATCGATATCTCCCTTCTTCTGTCCGCTATTCTACGTCGAGTTGTTGCTTTCGTCGGCACTTTCACCAGGCGTTCTACTCACTCACGCGAGTAAAACCGCGCGGCCGGAACGTTATCCCTCGAGAGAAAACGATATTCGCGTATGATACTCGAGAACGCTCAACGTGTCGTCGTGCATTTTTATATCCATCGCCTTTTCGCTGAATTAATCTTTGGCATGCAAATGCAGTGGTTGCGGAGATAGAAAGGCCGGTTTATGAAGATCTTACAACGGTGCTTGCTTTCCGAAGTTTTCCCGACCTTTGGCCACCGCGGCTGTTCTTCTTTTACCTTCTCTTATCGTAAAACCGCAACGTCGGCAACGATCGTTAGACGACGCTGACACGTCAATAGCTGCCATCGTATCGCTTGCTGTGCTTGCGAAGGATAATTTTATTACTTGGAAGGATGGTTCGACTCGTAAGATCGTATACCCGGAACTGCTCCATCATACAATGTCGCGTTAAATCGAAACAGAGTCTTTGTACAGAAAACTCTATGATGTAGATTTATTGTCCAGTGAGAACCGATTATTAATAAAAAGATTTCAAAAAATTGGAAAAATTGAAAATATTAGAAAAAATATTATTTATATTAATGATCTTTTAGATAAAAATAAGATACGGGTTTTTTTTAGCGCCATTTTTTTGCAGCGCGAAATCTTGTGGTTTGATTATACTATCAGAAAATGTTGTGGTGTCATACTTATCGTATCGTTACAGTTAACCCGATTGGCCTCGGTAAAAAAACCCATTTTACAGAATTGGCTTTATCCGCCGGAGACGTTGCGAAAAAGCTCTCGCTTTTCGGTATTTCGTAAATCCAGTCGGCGAAAGTTTGCGCGACAACTTCAAACGCGCACGCAAGAAGGTATATCTGCTAATTGCAAAAAATCCTTAACTGGCCGACGAATAAATATGTCGCATAAAAAATCACGCGGCGAAATTAAAATTGTCATCGAAAGAGACGTAAAGGTGAATTAACGCTGGTCGTAGAATGTCCAGTTGCGCGCAGAAGGTAGCAGACGAGTTTTCGAGACTGCCATTATTACGGATTAACAATCCTCCGTTCGGTCGATCCGGCATTACCACGCTTGCAACTGGAATTTCATCCGGGAGCTTCAGAAAGCATCGGACTAACGCTTTTCGCCTCCCCCCTTCGCGCCCCTGTCCGAGTCTCAGTCCTTTTTCGCCCGCGTTTCTTCTCGTTAACTCGTTAACGAACAGAAGACATTTCGCAGTGAAAGCTCTTACCGGCTCCCCGACCAGATGGTGCACGCGGAAAAGCGTTCCGCTAGGCGAAATTTCAATTTTCTCGTCGCCGATGCGCCACGGTAAATGTGTTCACGTGCATTTACGCGGGCCAGTATGCTGTCCCCACGTAACCCCTCGTGACGTGGTTGGCACCTCGTTATGACTTCTCGTTGTAATGACATCCGTTAATTCCAAATATGAAAAGACAGTTTTGCCATTGTTTTTTCTGTATTAATGGAAGAGCGTTAAGCGTTAAGAAAAGGCAGGCGAATTTTAGCCGTGATAATTTGTAAAATTAATTTTACATTAAGGATTTTACATTAAAATATATTATATATAAAATTATTATATATGTAAATAATTAAAAATTATAAAAGTTCTTATATATCTTTATTTATAAATGAGAGTGGATTTAAAAATGAACGTATATAATTTGGGAACTGATTGATCGGATAAAATTGGCGTTAATCAATAACTGTTTCATGTTAGCATTCAAGCAATTGGGTATCAGGTGCTTTCGCTAATGCATCTTCACCACGTAGCAGACTAGAGTACAATATCAGCAAAGCGTTCGCGTGCAATACTAGTATATTCATCACCGTCATCAGCACTGAACGTGTTAATCCTTATCTAGGCAATATGAGTTTGTTGAACTCCTTATAATTAAAC
Organism: Tetramorium simillimum; assembly: GCA_011636635.1. Classification (NCBI taxonomy): domain Eukaryota; kingdom Metazoa; phylum Arthropoda; class Insecta; order Hymenoptera; family Formicidae; genus Tetramorium; species Tetramorium simillimum. The sequence goes on from VBVQ01000578.1 coordinate 40,240, forward strand.
TAAAATCGCTTTTCGAAATAAATTTCTAAACTTCCAAGAACTTTCCGTAATATAATTTGTAAATATTATACAAAATGTTTATGTGCTTTCATATAATATTTCTTGTTATTACAATTACAATATATCACATAATATTAATTCTGATAAAGTAGTATAAAATCATCTTTTTGCCGAAGCTCGCAATTTACATTTGAAAAATAAGAAAAAAAACAGAAAGTAGTGGATAATGATGAACTTTAGCAGCCGCAGCAAGAGATGTACAGAATGAGATGGCAAATGCACCTTGCAATTAATTGCATGCGTGCTTTGTTATTTATTTGTTTTCGATTACGACGTGCCTGCCTGGCCTGCCGATGGAAGCTAACCGCGCGTAAATAAATGATGCCGGAAAATTGAATCGCCAACTGAGTTCGGCGGTATTTTCCCGGTTTCTCCCGCATTCTCTTTCGAGACTGCATCGAGGCGCCGGTTCAATTTCCTAACGTCATTAGTCATCGTGGCGAACCCGGGCTATAGTGTATCACCCGCGACATGATCGCGTATTTACACGCGCCGCGGGCCTCGCGGGGTTGTCGCGAGTTCGCGCACAACGCGGAAATAAAACGTCAACGATCTATATGGTGGACACGGGGGAGGCCGTTTGTAATTCCGTTTGCGACCGTTACACCGCGTGGAATTAGTTTGTAAAGACGCGATTTACAAGAACACTGACAACGACAAGCGCGGGAATAGAGATTTATATGCCGCGGAAAAAGAGTGGGGAGGCGGGGGATCGAAATTGCCGCAGATATCGATTCGAAGCGATAACATGCAGCTATTTGAATTCGCTCGACACCGCTTGAAATTCAATGAAAATTCGCCAGCGATAAAACTTCTTGACGCTATGTACATAGACGACGATGGTTCATCAACCTCGCAACTGCGCTGTTTCACCGAATGCGACATGGTCCTTTCTATCTTTTTCGATCTCGCAGGATTTCGTATGCCGTGCGTTCTCTCTCTACGAGAATAGTCTCAGATAGTTTTTCGTTCCTAGAAATTTTTCGACTTTTACCTTATAACAGTTCTTAATTTTTAAATGAAATTAATACAGTTATGTAGATTTGCAGTTGCTTTCTTCTATGCACAACATCCGATACAAAACGGTTACAGTTCGAGTTTAAATAGATTGGATAATATCATCTTTTTTTAATGCGTCTAATAATGGCACAAACTCCCGTAAAAAATGCTAGCATATTGATGCTGGTACAAGAGCATATCTGCATGCTTTCAAGTTTCGATGGTTCCTGTTTTCATGAATTTCCGACTGATTGTGAGCGAAAATGTTTCATCGAGACGCCGGATCGTCACTGCCGCCGCACTGGTTGTGCCAACAAAAGCACGGAAAACGGTTTCAATTCGAAGTGTGCCTGATGCACGCGGACAGCGTATTGTTTGGACACTATTATCGCTGTTACATCCATCGGTTTTTCCAGTTACATGCCGGCAGGTGATCGAGAGGATCTGTCTCGTGACATAGAAAATCTCTCAGTTCCAAAGGTAGACAGATTGTGTGTCGTGCGCCTAGCAAAGTTTATTAATTAACTACTATATGTATATCTATAGAGGATTTTTAATCGATTTTAAAAGCCGCCCTTTTCTTCTTGTCGTTTCACTTCTAATCAAATTTACAATTAAAATTAATCTTACCTTATATTTATCTAAAAAGCAATAATTGTTTAAACAATAAATACTTTATATAATAGAATTTATTTTGTAGTTAAGACGTTTCTAATGCAGCCTTTAATTTAAAATTTTAAGCATTCATTAAGTTTGCTGTGCAAGGCAGCATTTAAATATGTAATTCTGTAAACATATGTATGCATCTGGTTCTAGTGTATGCGAACAAATATTTGTCTAATTAATGAAGTCGAGAATGCAATTAATTATTACACGTCATGTATTAATTCTGCACATGAAATCAGTAATATACATTAGCTTAGAGCTTAGGTTGATTTAACTTTTCTAAATATAGTTTGTCTTTGACTATTAATCTTTAAAAATTGATTTAGAAATTGACCAGAAAGGAAATAGATTTTCGGCAATAAAGCGGCCTTTCAAAAGCGACCATTTTAGATATTTCGCGATAAATTCAATTTTTACCGAATTGTTAGTATTGTTAAATCGAATGAAATAGTTTAAGAATTGCAGTATATCACAAAGATGGCTTACTTATCGAAAGTGCCAGCGTAAATTTATTTCAAGAGTGTTCCATCGTCGAAACGAGGTCGATCGAGCTATCTGGTTGCAACGCAAAGAAAGCGCGACGGGAAAATGAGAAAAGCCACCACGTATGACGGCGACGACGAGGAGCAGCGCTGCAAAAGTAAAGAATAAACGACGATGTGTTTGTTCATCGCTAAAAGGCGTTAAAAGTCCTGTGTACGCGCGATGGTGTCGAAGCGAAACAAGCGTAAACGGAAACGTAAGCGCTCTAGATTCCTTCTGAAGCCGCTTTTGAGGACACGTCCTTCGTGCATACGTTGACGACGAGAACTCCTTCTTGTCGTCGGAATTATACACGTCACGGTCTAAAAGAGACGTCAGTGAGTTGTGAGCGCGGAATACGGAACACGCGGGAGAAATAGAACATGGATGTCTGAATAGAGAGCGGCAAGTGCGTTCGTCTACGAAAAAAAAAAAGCGGCCACGAAACAAACGGAGCCTACAGCCTTAAACGTACAATCGCGTGCGCGTTCTATGTCCGCGCGCGAGTTTGCTTATTCATCAGCGAAACATCGTTCCTTATTGCGGCCATGCCGCGAAAAGAATGCCCCGCGGAGGAACTCCGGATACGGAATGCTTCGCGCAAGAACGCGGCATTATCTTGGAAGCGCCTCGAAAAAAAACGCGATCTAGCGTTGCGCGAATCTTCGTTATACCGCGAATCTCGTGCATGCAAAAAGGTGAAAAATTGATAAAAGCATACGTCATTACTCTTTTTCTAAAACTTGATGAATTTCGTATATAAGAAATAAGAAAGAATACACAAAAGATGTCTCCGACGAAAAAAAATCTCTTTAATTCTTGATTGCTTTGCATCATTTTCAATCGTAAAGAAATTAAATTGCTATTTTATTAATATAAAAATATTTTAGTTCTTTATTAATTAATATATTTCTAAAGGTTTATTTCTATTTCTAACAAATTTTTACTTTTACTTTTCATTAAGAAATAAATTTATCTCTTAAATTTTTTCGCTTTGCACCTCTTTAGATATACGCGCACGTATACAGAATTTGGGACGTTTTTTAGGACAGTCGGCGAGCGCTTGCAAACATAGGTTTGTGTTCGATCCAATGCAAATTTCGCAGTGCTATTAGTGCAGGCTGTCAGTTAGGTAATTATTACGCGCGCGTTGTAATTTCAAATAGGATTGTACGGCGGCGTCGTAAATTTCGGCAATCATTAATAGTCGATTCAGAATGGGTACTCGATTCTAGAACGCTGATGAACCCTAGTTGTTAATTACTCATTTCGGTTTTCAAAACCATCGACAAAAATGACAGCTGTCGTTGTCCTATTCGAATTCAAACACGATAAAACGATTTTGTATCTCGTTTTTGAAGCTGCCTTGTTGAAATAGTAGAATATAATTTGACTGCTGAAAAATTGCAATTTATCGAGTATACTCGAGCACGAAATTAAAGTCAACACGCGTTTACAACGAAATCCAAAATTCGCAATAACGCGTAAATCAATTTGGATATTGCTGCCATTAATCTCATATATTTATTGGACACTATTCAATCTTCCGCACAGAACCGATGAAATCGCGATAATGTGTGAATATACAGGTGTGTATAATGTATCCAGAATCTACTAGCAATCATTAAACTTTTAACGGCTGCGAGTACGTCACTTTATCCGAAACGATCGCGTGATGTTAACTTTGATGATCGCCTAATTACATTCATGCATCCTTACTTCAATTCAGCATTTTTATTAAAAATCTTCATTTTAACGTATCACTTTAAGTTAAAAGTAACAATTGAGTTAAATAACGTCTGCTGTACGCTTGCATAAGGTATGACGAAGATACGCCGAGCCAAGTCCATTTTATATTCCAATATGCCAAAAAGTATTATTTATTCGACCCGAAATAAAGCAGTATATCATCTGTCTGTAGCGCAACATTTGGCGGGCCTATGAGATTTCGTTTCTCCCTTACGCCCTCTGCTCCTCCCCGTCGCGACGATAAAATAAAAGCGAACGATGAATCGTGGGGTAGATTGAAGGGCTATGAACTGGACGATAGAGAGAGTCTGCGTTGGTGTTCCGCGCGCGAGCGCGCGTGTCGACCGACGAAATTTCCTCGTTTTTCCCTTAATACTCTTTTTTCCTTGCCGGCCACGTTCATCCCCCTTCCCGAGCCGACGTATCGACGCCCGGGCCGACAATCGATCATACGTCGACGTTCGTCACGCGATTCTACCGCCGGCCGAAAACTATCGCGGTCATTAATCTGCCCGGCCTCTGTCGACCCCTCGTGCCGCTGTCGATCGAAGGACAGGAATTGTCTCCGGGCCTCCAGCCGGTACCTTGGCCCAGGTATTTCGTACTTACTCTCGTAAAAATCGCATACGTTCCCCGCCGTCATTAATCTGACGTGTGATTCCGCCGGTCATTTATACATGAACCGAGTTAATCGACCGATTTTACGGCCCTCTTTCCTATTTTGCCCTCTCTTTTTTTAAATAAAATTCCACGGACAGCTGGTTATTAATCTCTATTGTAATCCGTTGGTCGAAGCGTGTTTTTATTCGCTTTGCACGTCATAATTGAAAACAGTTGATATGAATTTTTCACCCGATTATTTATAAATGCAAGAGAATATATATATTTGACAAATATGAATGTTAAATTTGATAAATTATTGATAATTTTACGATGTTGAACTGAATATTATTGCATACTGATAATTGATAAGATTTATAAGTATAAAATTACTCATACTAAAGTTTTGTGAGTATATTAATATTTGGCAGAAATGTCATTAATAATATAAAGGATTCATAATATTATTATCATTGATGAATATATTTATATAAGTTAGTACATTAATTCTGAAGTATTTTATTTCAATGAGATGCGACTATATTACGGACGCATGCAGAGTGTTATAGAATTATCGTTTGTCAAATAACATTAATATTTTTAGGTCAGCATTTGTGCTCAATATTCTTTTTAAAAACCGATAATTTGGTCGATACCTAAGGTGAAATATTACGGAGAATGCTCAGTATTTAATGTCTACAGCAATTCTCAGTCGGTTGGTATGAATTTTCTATCCGATCTTCCAGGAATACAAGCGAATAGGAACGTTTGGACTCGCGCCGCAGTAGTGCTGCCCGAGACTGATCAGACATTCAGGTTCCGTTCTTCGTAGCGCGCAGCAGGCTTTTAATATTTAACCCAAGATACCTCGTGCGAATAGCTGCATGACACCTGATACCAACTTGGTATATCGTGTCATTCATATCATATGCGTTCCGATATAAAACGGAAACGAAGAAATTGGTACTGTTACATATGCAAAAATGTAGATAACCAGTGTCCCAGTAGAACAAAATCAGATTATTTTTAGAAATATATTCGTGAAATTTTATAATAATTTATAATGCAATTCACGAATTATGGGACGATGATAAATGTTTCTAATGATCTAGGACATACATATTACTATATTACTATATAACGATTACTATATACATTATTAATATTTTGCACATAGCAATCGAGTTTACATAATATAATAAAGTTTATTAAATAACTTTAATTGTAGTTAGTAAAGATATCATGTAAAGCAATTGCACAAATCTAAGTTTTAGTCAGCTGCGAAGAGGAAAATTAGTTTTGCGAAACTTCTGCAAAATTAGTTTTTATTTTCGAGCTCCAATAAAAAGTAGAAAATATTACTTTTAGGTTGTGTCATATTGCGCGAGTCACATTGCCGCATTAAATGTCTGACAAGTTCTTCGCGATGGGAGCGAACACAAGTAAAACTAGGTTTTGAAACAACTCTATATCGTAAAACACTAAATAAACCTTCGAACCTTTCGATGCCATCAAAAATCTTACTTGCGATTTGATTTGAGAAACTGTAATATAATATTAAAAACATTGTGTTATTCTATTCTGTACGTATGTATATGGGAATAATTGTTCATTATTGTTGCTAAACTTTTCGATATATGAATATAATAATAAATAAAAAAACTTTCATCGGATATTGAACTCTTAGTACAAGAACTTAAAACTTTTAGATCTTAGAACTTTTCTTGTAGAATAATCTTATAATCTTATAAAAGTAATGTAGAGTAATCTTATAAAAATTTTTATTTATTCAATAAGTAAATTAATTTCTTAAACAGATCTTAAACAAAAATTAAGTAAACATTACATTTAATGATTAAAAATCGCGATTCGGTATTTCCAATTTTGTCATATTGTATATTATAATTATATTACATTATTACGTAATTATTGTTTCTTTGTTATATTTATTAAATAATAACATTTTAATTGTTCTGACTATCCAACAATAACTTTTAAATGTTCAAAACACAAGATTCGAAAGCTCCGAGATCTTTCATAAATTTTTCCAAAACCTTGGGGACAGAACAATAATTTTTTAACAGAACAATTAAGGACATTCGTAAAAAAAACTAAACTGTTCGTTCAGGTCAATCACCGGATGATTGTCGTCTGCTCTCAATAACGCCGTAATAACGACGATGCCGCGCTCCGACGAGCTGAAAATTGCGATTTAATTGAGTATCAGCGGTCGCCGAAAAAAGGGTCCGCGCGATATAGAACAGTTCGTTATGGAATTAAATACTTCCGGCCGAAAGGCTGATGGCCAAAAGGGGAATCGACGGATTTTTCGCTCGCATAAAAGGCTAAACTCTCCCACGCCGGTAGTTTTTCGCCGATAACGGATTGCTGATAATGGTACAGGGCGAGTTTATCGAACCGTCGCACCGGGTGTGACTAAATTAAATTTTTTTGTCCTTTTTGTCTCCCCCTCCCTCTCTCTTTCTCTCTGGTACCTCTTAGCTTGCCGAAGCGAGATTAGTAATAACAAAGTGCGCACGTATTTCGTGAGCGGTCCGCGAGCCTTCACTCGACACGAGCGGCAGCTTAGAACATATTACGATCATGCAACCGTCTTGGACGGGGAAGGATAAGGAAAAGAGGCATACCTCGTTGGTGTTTCGCCGATGAAAATGTAATTTTTTTTATTAAACTGTCGGTGGGCGCGCTGATTCGCTTTACGACGTCTTCGGTGGAAGACGAATGACCGATCGCGATGCACGAAGGCTCAGTCTAATAATGTTTGTGCTGCACGATATTCTTAGCCGAGGTGTACATTCACGTGATACGACAAAATCAACACGTTTTCCTTCTTGAAGGCTTTAGCAAACAATAATTCGCTCATCGTACGTTATTTTGCTAGCTTTACACCGTAAGGATTTTAATTTTAATTTCAATTGTATGAAAAAATTTCAATTCTGTACTTTATTTTTATTGAAAGTGAACAATTCCGATTCAGTTTCAAAAGATTATTGCTTTTTCTGATATTTCGGAGATGTCGTAAAGTAAATCAATCCGCTCGCTAATAGTTTAATATAAAAATTAAATTTTTATCAGTAAAAAGTCAGTGAGATATATCTCCTTTTTTTATTCTACAATTTTTATTACCATTATTCTTTGTAATTATTTTAAAACATATTTTTTCATAGAATAAATTTTAGAAATAAATCCCGATAATCAATCCCGATAATATTTCTCATTTTTTACCTCCATTAAAAATCAAGAATAATTTAGATAAAACCTCGCTTTAGCGCAAACCTTCTCTTCAACGAAGTATTCAAAACTAGCAAAGTAGACATACTGCGTGAGGCACACACATATAAATGAGAAGAACGTAGGCGGATGTATATACACACAAACGTCTCGGTTAAACGAGTATAGAAACGCGTTCTCGTGCGGTAACTTGGAGAACGGCACCTGGGGGCACAATCTTCCTTTTGCGTTACGTCGCGGCGTCATGCTGGGGCAATCCGACCGCGCAAAAAGACTGAACAACGGCCACCGCCATTGCGACTGCAACATGTCGCAACTGTGCCCCGCTTGATTCGTTTTCGTTTCCTCCCGGTCCGGAGTCGTTACACACGTGAATGAACGAAACGACGTACAACGTCTCGGATAAGATATACGTTTGCTCTTCAAAAGCAAGGCAGACGCCAGCTTTTCAATCTCTAATTTTACCAAAAACATTTTATAATAACAAATGTTTCTTTTCATTTCGAATAAAAGTAGAATGAAACCTCGATATTTGTTCGGAATCAAATGATATGAAGATCGATATTATTGCATATCGGTTTTAATAAATAGCGGGCATTCGAGTGGCATTTTCGGGAAGGGTATTTAAATTTAATCGTGCGAAATACTCGCGATGACGTTCGAATCTCGATCGAGGGGCTTGAAATGTTTCGTGTAATTTTTCGACGATAAGTGGCATAACACGATGCCGTGAGAAATCCATGGCATAAAAGCGGATTTCTCTTGAATGCACGAGAGAGCGAAACATTCACCTTGATTGGATCGTTACACGGTTCGATAACGCTCTACTACCGTTTTCAGCAGATTACGATGAGCGCGCTCACAAATCCGAAATCAAATCAAAGAAATATTCGTCGGAAAAAACCGAAACATAGCGGCGATGGTGTTATCCGAGGCCCAATACACGACCGATTTGGGCTGTTGAAAGTTTTCAATCTTGTAGGATAGATCATCGAGTCGATTGTTGGTTTTACATTTGTTTGCGGATTGTTCACGTAATTGATTGTAATTACTTAAACGTCTATAAAAAATAATCTTCACATGTCTTCAATTTTCTATACATTTTATTTGTTTGTAATGCATTTTCTATTAATTTGTAAGTGCTATTTCTCGGAATGTGATATTAAATTATCTTATTATTATTAGACTTCGTGATGATAGAGAAAAATGTCAGTATAAATATACGATGCGGAATAAATTATTTTTGCACTTTTGATCTTTCGTAAAAACTCAGTTTTAGCAAAAGTTTCATTTATTTATAAAATTTGTTCGTTTCAAAAAGGTCAAAGATTAAATATTTTAGTGATTAAATAATTTTTTGCAAATATTCGGATTATTTGCAAAAATTCTGATCAAATTAAAAAAAAGAACCATTATTTCGTGAAAACTTTTAACAGAGACTAGAAATTATAATATACAACTCAAATATATAAAAATTATAATGTATAATTTTTATTAGTACTAGATACACTGTTCAACTAAAAAGGTTAAACTCAACATCATCCTCGTGACAAAGTTTAAATTGCTTGTTCATTGTTTTTACACTGTTTTGAAGTTTGTTGTTAATATCAATGAGTACCTTTATACCTCTGTGTGTGACGTTCGATTGACACGATGCCGAAGAGCTATTAGCTTCTAACTAATATCAGGTGCGATCCATTTCATATTAACCTACGGCGGTTTTCGAAATTTGTCGGGCTGGATAACCGATAGAGCTCCAATCCAGATCGATAACGAACATAACAAAGTTATTTTCGACGGTCGCTCCGCGACTTATTGAATTATACGGAGGATGAGAGGTCGCGAAACGTCTCATTTTTATCAGACATCCACAAATTCTTTGTATGATTGCAGAAGTTATTCGATAATGAATTCGCGCTCGAGAGTTCGCATCCTCGAGCGTGATTATTGAAAATGTCCTAAATCAATGCAAGCTAAAACTGCGTACATACGTTTACAATATATAAATCCTGATATGGACAACTTGCTGTTATCTATCGGAGCGTGTCTCTCACCGCCTGTTTGTGTGCACGTGCTGCTCGTTTAGCTCTCATGGACATTTCTCAGTCTTTTGTTCCGCGGGCGTATATTATAAATGATAAAGGACTTAACTCGGTACTCATTACGGGCCCGCTGAAATAATCTCGACCGCATCGTTTTTATCCGCTTTCTCTCTCTCTCTCTCTAGACCTCCTCTCTCTCCTCCCTCTCGTCGGAAGCCACCGGCGACATTTTCGCGTCGGGTATCGCCGCTGGTCGTTATTCACCGGCGTTAAACAGCGAAAATTTCAACAAAGCCCCACCCGCGCCGTTATTTCCTCTCCTCTCTCCCACCCTCGCGCGAAATACAATGAATATCCGAGCGTGTTCGTCCGGACTCGCGGCGATCAGAGATCCACATGGAAGTTCCGCAGAACTTTTAATCCATCCCATTCTCGACCGAGGGAGATAGGTCGTGTCGCGAATCCGCGATACTGCACAGAAGTGCTTCCCCTCTCCCTTCGCGCAGGAGGGTATTTCGCGTATAAATCGCTTAATCTCTTAAAAATACGATCCAACTTGCGCGTAGGGCACTCCACAGTACATTGCACACGACGTAACCACTCGATAGTGTGCATTGTGAAAATCCATGGCTGCATGCCATATTGATAAAAATGTCAGTGACAAAAAAAATTCAGTGCCATGTCTTTTTTTTCGGACGGTTATCAGGCGCCGTTACAGTGAAGGATGATAATGAGGATTATGAATAAACAAAAACGAATATTTTGTGAAATGTTGAAGCAAGGACATTTGCGAAGAGTGTAAACCGCGAAAAAATGAGCACGATATTTAAAAATATTACGCGGAACCGCTTACGCGTTCATATACTTGTCATTGTTGCGTAACGCGTCCAATTTTTGTGATAACTCACTAACTCATTGCAGTATCTCGTCTAAACCTGCAGCGGTTAGCCAACTAACGAGCGGTCGAATAATGTCAAAACATTAATCGTGCCTGGTGGTTCACCGAAACCGAAACGTCGATTTGCGGCGCGAATCATCGCTAGTTAAACACCGCGAAACTCCAAGACAAGTGCGATGTATTCACCGATGAATATACTCGTTTTCACATTATTTAAATGATCGGTATTGCGATTAACTCTTGAATATAATTCGCTACTCTACCGTTTCTGATCTATCAGTTTAAACTGTTCAGCTCTTCGGCGCGTTTTATTCAATTTTTACTCTATCTAAAAACTGCGAACAATTCAACTTCAATTTCAGAGCGAATCTGTATGCGCGTATGGCCATTTTATATTTAAGTAAAATTATTTCTCTCTCATCCTTTTTTAAATATATATTTATATAATACTTTTTTTAGGCCATTTCTTTTTTAATAAAATATTAAATATTAATCCATTGAAGAACTCGATTAAAAAGAAAAAAATATATTATTTTTTAGATCTTCTGTTTATAACATTTTTTATGAAGAAATATTAAGTTTATTAAATAACAACCCATTACAGGCGTCTTGAAAGATATATTAAAAATATAATCAGAGAAATATATGTTTTAATAATATACAGCTCAAATAAAATAACAGCTACTTTTTAAACAATAATTAAAATAAAATTAATTACAATTGAGTAGTTTAAAATCATTAATTCTCTAACAACGAAATAATTATACGAGTGCATTTGGTACACGCTTTTAGAAAATGAGAGTTTTAGAGAATGAAACAGTTAAGTAGGGCAGAATGCACATTCGGGAATTAATTGCGTTCGTAACTTGTCCATTGAATTATATCGTGGTAGTTACGCGTGTCAACGTCGCGCGCACTCACACAAACAGATACGGAGATTCGATTTCGCGTATTGTTACGCCGAGTTGTCCCATTTGCGTTCGGCGAAATATCGAATTTCGATCGCGCGTGTATCTTCCTTTATTGGCCATCACCGGTTCGCGAGTGACGTTCGTCTCTCTTCGCTACGAGTAATCGAGCGTGATTTTGCCCGACGGGGAAAAATATTTGGCATAAGAGATAATGGCTCACACAGATACCGCGTTCCGTAACGCGATATTCGGATATTTGAGAAGTTTACAGTTAATTTTTATTTAACACAAAAATATCGGAAGTTTTTTTTTTCACGTACGATCAAATCTCGATCGAAATCTCCGATGTTTTTACGAAAGAAAAAAAATGTTTTCGAAATTTTCACGGCATTTCCCCCTAAAATATTACCCATGCGTGTAGACGAAATACCTCCGTACGCGCGAGAAAGGTCGCAGCTTAATACCGCGGGTGTGTCGGTCTGTGCTTTAATTCGTTTAATGGACACGTTCTTGCACGCACGGCTACTCCAGCCGGTCGAACGGGCATGCGAGAAGTTGGCGAGTGCGCGAGCGATGCGGTGTAAAAAATAGTGGAAAATGAATTTTTGTCAAATAAACGTGTCGGAATATTTTGTTATCGCGGATGACGCACGGCACGATAAAAACAAAAAAAAAAGGAAGGAAAAAAGAAAAAAACAAAACCTGATCCCGGCGCGCGCCATGGAACGCGCGCGACTCTATAAAATATTCGCTCGGGAGCGTTTATTTGGAGATTTCTGCACGATGCATTTGTGCGTGCACGTATACGCACCTGCTGCGTATGCGTGTGTGTGTGTGTGTGTTTGTGTGTGTGTGTGTGTACTCGCGCCTTCAGCAATTTTTTTCCGGTTATGTATTTTTCCTGCGACGCTCGTACGACAATCCTATAACGTTTAGCATAATAGCCGAGCGACATTGACTGACGCATCGGTCGTTGCCTTAAAGTGGAGGAAATCGCGGCACGAATTGTTTACAGTTGGAATAACGTCACTCTCTGCTTCCCTCTGAGATGTGAGTGAATTAACGCCGTTCCCTTTGTAAAGTCGGAAAGGTAAAGCAAGAGCGGAATAATCCATCGTTACGTGCGCGGATTCGCCACGGCGGGCAAAAGTCACCGCTAACTCGGGTCGAAAGAGAGCTGCGAGATAAAAATCCAGGATTGTCGGGAATGGATGTGCGGGAGAGAGGGGAAGGGGGGGGGAGAGGAAGGGAGGTCGGAATCGCGCGGAATCTTCTGGTACCGGTCCAGGTCTGGAGGAATGAAATTGTGAAGTTTCAAAGCACCCTCGAAGCTTTAAGCACCGGCGAGGTTCTCCACACTGCGCGCTTTACCGAGCGGAATTCCCCACCCCTTCTATTCCTACTCCTCCTTTTCTCCGTCCGTCCTTCTAGAGGCTGTAGTTCTTTCCTCCCGGAAGAGGACGTACGTTTCCTTCCTTTGTTCGGTGCGGATTCCACCTCGGCGGGGAAAAAAAGAGGAGGTAAATTGAATAGATCTCGCAAGTCGTACAAGAAGTGCAGACCGGGCAGACAGAGCAAAGCTTGGACATACGATAAAGATAAGCGAGAGTGAGGGAAAAAGAG